>JAESUZ010005008.1:0-11002 GCA_017311185.1 Proteles cristata cristata | reverse complement strand
GGGGGGAGGGAGTCGGGTGCAGCGGGAGGGAGGGGAGGTCGGGTGCAGCGGGAGGAAGGGGAGTAACGTGCGGCGCTTGCAGAGGGTAAGTCGGGAGCCTGAGCTCCTTTGTGCTCCGGCTCTGCAGCCTGAGCGCGGTAGCCGGAGCGCGAATGAGTGTGCGTGCAAGGCCTGCGCGTGGAAATGCGGAATCGTCCACCTAGCCACGGGCACGAGCTCAGGCAGGTGCTCGCAGAGACCAGCAGGTGCAGGTGACGCCCTGCACGTGAGCGGTCCAGGCCCCGCCGGTCTGCAGGCGCGGGAGCCCAGTCCGGGTCCCCGGGGGCTGGGGCTGGTCGTGGGTCTCTGCTGCAAATGTGGAGGGTTCTGGAAACAGACAGAGGCTGTGGTGCAGAAGACATATGCTCCTGGGAGTGCTTTGTAAACAGGGAATCTTCTGGAATCAGGGGCGGGCCGTGAGTGCAGAGGTGCTGATCTGGATCCCCTCTGCAAACAGTGGAGGGTTCTGGAAACAAATAGAGGCTGTGGTGCAGAGAAGATATGCTCCTGGGACTGCTTTGCAAGTGGTGGAACGTTCTGGAAACAGACGCGGGCCCCCGCTGCTCATTGCAGCGATTGTTTGTGTTTGGCTGAAAGGCACGCGGGGCTCGGGGAGGGTGGCCTGGTTTGGGGACGGGTTTGGGGACAGGGGTGCAGAGCGACAGGACCCTGTGGGCGGGGCCTGCGTCGCACGTCCGTCTGTCCCTCCGTCCAAGAGGGAAGGGAAATGGGCAGCAGTTCTGGGCACACGTTTGCCCGGAGCACATTTCCTGAGCTACAAAGCAGGGGTGAGGTCGGCTCACCGGGGCGGGGGGCGTGTCCCCAATTCGTGCAATGCAGGGACCAGGCCCCCCGGAAACCTTCGGATCCCAGTTTGCAGACCAGGGCACCAAGCGTCCGGCAGCAGCGTGAAAGGAAGGTGCCCTCGGGAGGGGGAGGGGCGGGGAGGGGGGAGGGGGAGGGGCCTCACTGCCTTTTTGTTCCCCGTGTGGCCACATCCAACGTTGTGGTTTCTGTCCCTTAACGGGAGGCGGTGTGTCTTGTGTGTTCCGTGTAGCCGCGTACGTATCGGGGTGTTACCTTCTCAAGAGCAAATCAGCATCTTCCAAACAGCTCGCAGGCCACTGCCTCCAGGAAGCCCTCCGGGAGGGCTCACACGGGCCCTGTGTTTGGTCCCTGGGGCAGCCTGCCCCTCCGGTTCCCGTTCCCCCTTTGCACGGGCCGTAGACTTGTGGGGCTCCTCGTCCCCTAGCCGGCACCCAGCAGCCTTTGCAGAATGCGTGGACCCTAAACGGGTTTCCGGAACATTCCAGGGTTCGTTCTGCACGGCCGCTGGAGGCAGCTGAGATCCCGGAAGGCTTTCTCTCTCCCTTCACAAGGCGACGGGACAATAACCTTCCTGAGGACGTGTTGCGCCGAGAGGCATCGAGTGGCGGGAAAGAGCACACAGTCATTTGACAAAGGCGACCCTGCGCGGGGCTCCCCGTGGGATGCCCTTTGCACTGAGGCCCCCGAGGGGCTTAGGAAACGGATGGGGCACGGATGGGGCACACAGAGGGCAGCAGCCAGGAGCCGGGAACGACCCCCCCACCCCCGTCTCATGTCCCCCGCGACTCACGTTCTCTGTGTCCCCCCAGGTCAGCGTGACTTCGATTTGGCCGACGCCCTCGATGACCCCGGTGAGTGACCGTATTTCTCGGCGGCTTTGGTTCTGAGGTTCTTTTCCTTTTCTTCCCTGTCCTAAGTACGAACTGAAAAATATATCCAAACACCAAGAAGATCTGGCAGCCCTGAGATTCCACTTTTTAAAATGCCTTATCGTATTTCAGGAGAGAGAGAGAGAGACAGCGTGAGCAGGGGAGGGTCAGAGAGAGAGGGAGTCACAGACTGAAACAGGCTCCAGGCTCGAGCTGGCAGTCAGCACAGAGCCCGACGCGGGGCTCGAACCCACGAACCGCGAGATCACGACCTAAGCGAAAGTCGGACGCTTAACCGACTGAGCCACCCAGGCGCCCCGAGATTTTCCGTTTCTATTAGGAGGTGAACGGTTCTTTGAGTTGTGGATAAATCCTCGATGTTCGTTCAATTTGTTTTCTCTCTTTGTTCACAGAACCCACAAAGAAGCCAAGCTCGGGTGAGTGGCCATGAGGCCGGCCAGGATTTAAGCCAACCTGGGAGACTGGGCTGTTTGTGGGGGGCTGCTGGGGGCGCAAACGGGGTGCAGACGGTCAAGGCAAAGCCGCCGTTGGGGCGCTGCAAATCAAAGCCTCAGGGAGTCTCACCACATCCCTACCAGGAGAACTAGAATCAAAACACGTAAAATAGCGAGTGTGGGTGTGCACGTGGAGAAATCAGAGCCCCCGCCCTCCTGACTCCGTGCACGTGCTGGGGGCAATGGAAGATGCTGAGGGTACCGTGGAAAATGTCGTGGCCTCAAAACAAATAGCTAAAAACAAAATTTCCCTGGAATCCAGAAATACCACTCCTAGGTGTAGACGGCAAGAGCTGAACCCAGGGCGTCCAGCAAACGTGGAGTGCACATCCACAGCGCTGTGAGCACATAGCAAGAAGGTGGTGGTGACCTAATGCTCGTGGAGGGAGGAGAGACGGGTCGGGGCAGGGATGGGTACATGGTGGATGGATGGGTGGGTGGTTGGGTGGGTGGTTGGGTGGTGGTGGTGTGGATGGATAGGTGGGTGGATGGATGGTTGGTGGACAGGTTGACGGATGTATATATGGATAGATAGTTGTATGGATGGGTGGGGCGTGGATGGATGTGTGGATGGATGGATGGATGGATGGATGGATGGATGGATGGGATGATGGATGGATGAACAGACAGATTGGTAGATGGGTGGGTGGATGGAGGGATGGATGGATAGTTGGATGGGTGGATGGGTGGATTGACAGGTGGATGGATGGATGGATGGATGATGGATGGATGATGGATGGATGATGGATGGATGGTTAGTTGGATGGATGCATGGAGGGATGAGTGGATGGTTGGGTTTGTGTGTGTGTGTGTGTGTGTGTGTGTGTGTGTGTGTGTGCATGTGCATGCGTGCATGCGTCCAGATGGGGTTTTTCTTTACGTTCTAGTTTTGAGATTTTTACATTGAGAGGCTCTGGAAGGTTCCACTGGTCTGTGACCATCTAGGACACATGGGCCGCACGTGTGAGGGACCTGGGGCATCTAGTGCCGTGTTGATGCTCCTGTGTCACAGGCTGCTGCTGACAGAGGTTACTTTTCTCTGCTAAACGTGCACTGTCGTTTTCCCCGCAGGTACCGACCCCAAGCCGAGGCCCCCCTACCACCCCCAGCCGGGAATGCCCGACAACAGTGGAGGTAAGTCGTGTGCTCCCTCAGGGTCCTCCGCACGCTGCTTGGACAGAGCCTGCTTTGTCTTCCTGGTGGGTTTCCTCAGGTGCCTTTGAAATGGGGAACGGCTCTCCCTCTGCAGGAAACCGCCTCACACTCCCAAGCAGGGTGGGTGGAAGGTTGACCCCACACCATGCATTTCATTCCTGTTCTCTGACTGCTGCAAAATAGGTCTGCCTGACGGATACTGTACGTTATTTTGATGCATTTTTAATTAGGCTGAGGACACGTTCCTCTTTCACATGTTTGCACGGTTCTGAATGATTCATCCCTGAAAAAGCCCCCCTGTGTGTGCTGTGTATTGTTTGACATTTATCCTCTGTGTCTGTAGAGCTTCAAACGCTTGGAAGACAAGCTTCCCATAGATCTCTTTTAAAAATGTTTAAGTAAAGGAAACACTGGCGGACAACATTGTTAAACTCCTTAGCAATCACAAAGTGCTGAAAACCTAAAAGCAGACCAGGCAGGGCTGAAATGAAGCACGGCTACGTGAAAGGCTTCCAGAAGCAGTCCCAGAATCCCATTCTGGTGCTGAGCTGGATAGAAATTTATCTTCTCCCAGGAGGGGTCACTCAATGTCTAGACGAGGGTCCAAGGAAGCGGTTACCTAGTTGAAAATCAACAGTAACACCCATGGCCTCAGTTAACAAGTGCACACGTCACCATTTACCCCTGCCTTTTAAAAATTTCTGTCTAGTATTAACACTCCAAGTGCAAGACCCTTTCCTCCAACTTACTCCCCCAGGAATTTACTTCAAAAAATTTTTAAATGTTTTATTTTTTTAATATTTATTTTTGAGAGAGAGGCAGAATGTGAGCAGGTGAGAGGTGCAGAGAGAGGGAGACTGAGAATCTGAAGCAGTAAAATGTTTTTATTAATTTTTGATGGATAGAGAATGAACTGGGGAGGGGAAGAAAGAGAGGGAGACACAGAATTGGAAGCAGGCTCCAGGCTCTGAGCTGTCAACACGGAGGCCAACACAGGGCTTGAACCCACAAACCCTGAGATGATCATGACCTGAGCTAAAGTTGGATGCTTCACCACCCAGGCGCTCCTCCACCCGGAAGCTAATACCACTCCTAGGTATAGACCAGCAGCATGATTCACAGTAGCAAAAGGTTGGCGATATGCTAGTGTCCATGGAAAGAGGAAGGAGTGGGTGGGTGGATGGATGGTGGTATGGAGAATGGGTGGATTATTGAATGGACAGATGGATGGGTGGATGGATGGATGGATGGATAGATGGTTGGATGGATGAATGGATGCATGGATGGTTGGACAATGGATGGATGACTGGATGGATGAATGGATAGTTGGATGGCTAGAAGGATGAATGCATGGATGGATGGATGGACGTATGGATGGACGAATGGATGGTTGAATGGATAGATTGGTGGTTGAGAGTGTGTGTGTGTGTGTGTCTGTGTGTGTGCGCATACGCAAACGCCCAGATGGGGTTTTTCTTTATGTTCTAGTCTTGAGAGTTTTACATCGAGAGGCTCAGGTAGGGTCCACTGGTCTGTGACCTTCTATGACATATGGGCAGCAGGTGTGAGGGACCTGGGGCATCTAGTGCCGTGTTGATGCTCCTGTGTCACAGGCTGCTGCTGACAGTGGCTACTTTTCTCTGCTAAACGTGCACTGTCATTTTCCCCGCAGGTACCTACCCCAAGCCGAGGCCCCCCTACCACCCCCAGCCGGAAATGCCCGACAACAGTGGAGGTAAGTCGTGTGCTCCCTCAGGGTCCTCCGCACGCTGCTTGGACAGAGCCTGCTTTGTGTTCCTTCCTCATCTGCTTTTGAAATGGGGAACGGCTCTCCGTCTGCAGGAAACCGCCTCGCACTCCCAAGCAGGGGGAGCTGGAAAGTTGAATGCGCATCACGCATTTCATTCCATGTTTCTATAACTGCTGCAAAATGGGGTTTTCTTGGTGGATACTGTACATTATTGTGATGCTTTTTTAATTAGGCTGAGGACAAGTTCCTCTTTCACATGTTTACATGGTTCCAAATGATGCGGGCCCGAAAAAGCCCACCTGTGTGTGCTGTGTATTGTATGTCATCTATCCTCCATGTCAGTGGGGTTTGGAAGACAAGCTTCCCGTAGATTTCTTTTAAAAAAAAATGTAAGTGAAAAGAAACATTGATGCAGAACATTGGTAAACTCCTTAGCAATCACAAAGTGCTGAAAACCTAAAAGCAAGACCAAGCAGTGCTGAATAAAGCAGGGCTAAGGGAAGGGCTTCCAGAAGTGGCCCCAGAGTCCCATTCTGGTGCTCAGCTGGATAGAAATTTATCTCCTCCCAGGCCGGGGGTCGCTAAACACTGAGACGAGGGCCCAAGGAAGGTATTACCCAATTGAAAAGCAACAAACAGTAACGCCTGCAGCCTCAGTTAACAGGTGCTCACAACACTATTTACCCTCCTTTTAAAAATTTCTGTCCAGTATTAACATGTCCAAGTTTATGATCATTTTCTACAACTAATTCCTCTTGGAATTCACTTCTTTCAAATGTTTTTAAAATGTTTTTATTTATTATTGAGAGAGAGAGAGAGAGGGAGCATGAGCTGGTGAGGGGCACAAAGAGATGGAGACACAGAATCGGAAGCAGGTTCCAGGCTCTGAGCTGTCTGTACAGAGGCCAAACGGGGTTCAAACCCATGAACACTGAGATCATGACCTGAGCCAAAGTTGGACACTTAGCAGACTGAGCCACCCAGGCGCTCCTCCACCCTGAAGGCAATACCACTCGTAGGTATAGACCAGCAGCATGATTCACCGATAGCAAGGAGTTGGTGATAGGCTAATGTCCATGGAGGGAGTGAGGGATGAGCGGGTGGATGGATGGTTGGATGGTTGGATGAGTGGATTGTTGGATGGATGATGGGTGGGTAGATGGTTGGGTGGGTGGATGGGTGGATGGATGGGTGGATGGATGCATGCATGGTTGTATAGTTGTTGGATGGATGTATGGATGGATGGATGGGTGGATGGATGGATGATGGGTGGGTGGGTAGAAGGATGGATGATGGTTGGGTGGATGATTGGGGGGGTGGATTGAAGATGGATGGATGGATGAGTGGCTGGATGACGGTTGGTTGAGTAAATGGTGGATGGAGAGATGGGTGGTTGTGTGTGTGTGTGTGTGTGTGTGTGTGCGTGCATGTGCCTATTGGGGTTTTTCTTTACGTTCTAGTCTTGAGATTTTTACACCAAGAGTCTCAGGTAGGGTCCACTGGTTGTGACCTTCTATGACACATGGGCAGCAGGTGTGAGGGACCTGGGGCATCTAGTGCCGTGTTGATGCTCCTGTGTCACAGGCTGCTGCTGACAGTGGCTACTTTTCTCTGCTAAACGTGCACTGTCGTTTTCCCCACAGGTATGTACCCAAGGCCGAGGCCCCCCTACCACCCCCAGCCGGGAATGCCCGACAACAGTGGAGGTAAGTCGTGTGCTCCCTCAGGGTCCTCCGCACGCTGCTTGGATAGAACCTGCTCTGTGTTCCTTCCTCAGCTGCCTTTAAAATGGGGAACGGCTCTCCCTCTGCAGGAAACCGCCTCGCACTCCCAAGCAGGGGGCTGGAAGGTGACCCCGCACCACGCATTTCATTCCCTGTTGCTCTGACTGCTCAAAATAGGTCTGCCTGACGAATACTGTACGTTATTGTGATGCATTTTTAATTAGGCTGAGGACACGTTCCTCTTTCACATGTTTGCACGATTCCGAATGATGCAGCCCCAAAAAAGCCCACCTGTGTGTGCTGTGTATTGTATGTCACTTATCCTCCGTGTCAGTGGGGTTTCAAATGCTTGGGAGACGCTGTTCCCATAGATTTCTTTTTAAAAAATTAAGTGAAAGAAACAATGACAGTCAACATTGATAAACTCCTTAGCAATCACAAAGTGCTGAAAACCTTAAAGCATACCAGGCGGGGCCGAATGAAGCAGGGCTAAGCAAAAGGCTTCCAGAAGCAGTCGCAGAGTCCCATTCTGGTGCTGAGATGAATAGAAATTTATCTCCTCCCTGGAGCGGCCACTCCATGTCTAGACAAGGGTCCAAGGAAGCCGTTACCTAACTGAAAAGCAACAGTCACCCCCGCGTCCTCAGTTAACGAGTGCTCACACCACCATTCGCCCTTGCCTTTTAAGAATTTCTGTCCAATATTAACACTCCAAGCTCAAGACCCTTTCCTCCAACTTATTCCTCCTAGAATTTATTTTTTAAAACGATTTTTTAATGTTTTTATTTTTTAATATTTATTTTCAAGAGAGAGAGAGACAGAACATGAGCTGGTGAGAAGCACGGAGAGAGGGAGACTAAGAATCTGAAGCAGTAAAATGTTTTTATTAATTTTTGAGAGTAAGAGCAAGAGCAGGTAAGGGGAGGAAAGAGAGGGAGACACAGAATCAGAAGCAGCTCCAGGCTCCGAGCTGTCAACGCAGAGCCCGACGTGGGGCCAGAACCTAGAAACCCTGAGATCATGACCTGAGTCAAAGTTGGACACTTAACTGACTGAGCCATCCAGGCGCCTCCTCCACCCAGAAGGCAATACCATCCTAGGTATAGACCAGCAGCATGAGTCACCAATAGCAAAAATTGGTGATAGGCTAATGCCCACGGAGGGAGTGAGGGATGGGTGGGTGGATGGATGGTTGGATGGTTGGATGAGTGGATTGTGGACGGATATGGGTGGGTAGATGGTTGGGTGGGTGGATGGATGGACGGGTTAATGGATGGATGGATGCATGTTTGTGTGTGTGTGTGTGTGTGTGCGCACGCACGTACGCCCAGATGGGGTTTTTCTTTAAATTCTACATTTGAGATTTTTACATCGAGAGGCTCAGGTAGGGTCCACTGGTCTGTGACCATCTAGGACACATGGGCCGCACGTGTGAGGGACCTGGGGCATCTAGTGCCATGTTGATGCTCCTGTGTCACAGGCTGCTGCTGACAGTGGCTACTTTTCTCTGCTAAACGTGCACTGTCGTTTTCCCCGCAGGTACCGACCCCAAGCCGAGGCCCCCCTACCACCCCCAGCCGGGAATGCCCGACAACAGTGGAGGTAAGTCGTGTGCTCCCCCAGGGTCCTCCGCACGCTGCTTGGACAGAGCCTGCTTTGTCTTCCTTCCTCATCTGCCTTTGAAATGGGGAACGGCTCTCCCTCTGCAGGAAACCGCCTCGCACTCCCAAGCAGGGGGAGCTGGAAAGTTGAATGCGCATCACGCATTTCATTCCATGTTTCTATAACTGCTGCAAAATTGGGTCTTTTTGGTGGATACTGTACGTTATTGTGACGCTTTTTTAATTAGGCTGAGGACAAGTTCCTCTTTCACATGTTTGCACGGTTCCTAATGATGCGGGCCCGAAAAAGCCCCCCTGTGTGTGCTGTGTATTGTACGTCATCTATCCTCCACGTCAGTGGGGTTTCCATCACTTGGGAGACGAGCTTCCCATAGATTTCTTTAAAAAAATTAAGTGAAAGGAACACTGACGGAAAACTGTGGTAAAGTCCTTAGCAATCACAAAGTGCTGAAAACCTAAAAGCAGACCAGGCAGGGCTGAATGAAGCAGGCTTCCAGAAGCTGTCCCAGAATCCCGTTCTGGTGCTGAGCTGGATAGAAATTTATCTCCTCCCAGGAGGGGGTCACTCAACCTTGGAATGAGGGTCCAAGGAAGCCGTTACCCACTGGAAAGCAAGAGTGACACCCACAGCCTCAGTTAAAGTGTGTTCACATCACTGTTTTCCCTTCCTTTTAAAAATCTCTATCCAGGGGCGCCTGGGTGGCTTAGTCGGTTAAACGTCCGACTTTCACTAAGGTCATGATCTCGCGGTTCGTGGGTTCGGGCCCCGCGTCGGGCTCTGTGCTGACTGCCAGCTCAGAGCCTGGAGCCTGTTTCAGATTCTGTGTCTCCCTCTCTCTCTGACCCTCCCCTGCTCGCGCTGTCTCTCTCTCTCCTAGAACTAAATAAAACATTAAAAAAAAAAAAATCTCTGTCCAGTATTCATACCTCCAAGTGCATGATTCTCCAACTTATTCCTCCTGGAATTTACTTAAAAATTTTTTTAATTTTTAAATATTTTACTTATTTTAAAGTTTGAGAGAGAGATAGAGAGACAGACAAAGCGTGTCGGGGTACAAAGAGAGAGGAGAGGGAGAGAATCTGAAGGAATAAAATGTTTTTATTCATTTTGGAGAGAAAGAGACAGCGTGAGCAGTGGAGGGTTAGAGAGAGAGGGAGTCACAGACTCTGAAATAGGCTCCAGGCTCTGAGCTGTCAGCACAGAGCCCAACGCGGGGCTCGAACCCACGGACCGTGCGATCATGACCTGAACCGAAGCCGGAGCTTAATCGACTGAGCCCCCCCAGGTGCCCCTGGAAATTACGTGTCAAGTCTTCTCCCACGAGGAAAGCATGGGAGTCCCTCACGGAAAGTGTTTCCTTCTCTGTGTTGAGGAAGCGGGGGGTTAAGTGTACGTGATGAGCCAGCAGGACGGGGTGACTCAGCAGCACCCCAGGGAAGGGAAGGGCGAGGCCCAGGGTGGGCGGGGACCCTGTGACTCAGACCGCCAGCTGCGGATGCCATCTGGAATCTGTTTCCTCGCTCTGCTGAAACTCCGCGCACGCACAAAGCCAAGGGGTGAGCTGAGGTCGTGGACAACACGGTGATGGCGGCCGGCCTGCCGCGTAGGAGCCGACGGGGCTCGGCCCGGCGCGCCCGGGGCGCCTGTACGCGTCCCTCCAGAAGGAACACCGGTCGTTGGCAGCAGTGCTGAAAGTCCCCAGGGTGTAGGCTGTTCCGGAACATTCTGTGGAAAAATGCAGCCGAGCACAGAGAAGCCACGTTGAGAAAGAGCTTCCAGACGGAATGTTCTGGGGTTTTCTGCAAGGGGCCACCTGCTTTGACGCGTGGCTCCCAGGGATTTCTCGGGGCTCCTGACGCGGTGGGAAGGAGCTGGGGGTGCTCAGGTCGAGTAGGGGCCCGTGAAGCGGGCGGCGGGCTTCTCGGACGCAGGTCGGCGGACGACCTCAGACTGACCTGTGCACACACCGGGCCGTCGCTGCTCCTCGGCCCCCACCCCCGGGCTCCTCATGTCTACACCCAGCCCTCCCAGGGCCGCTGGGCGCGCCCTCTGAAGCTGGCTTCTGAGCCCAGGACGGGCGCTGCTCGCTGGCTCGCAGGGAACCAGGACGGGGCCGCCGACGCCTTCTGCCCCCCACCCCCACGTGGGGACTCGATGCCCTGAGTGAACGACCTCCGGGCGCGACCCTGCACATGGGCTCCTTAAGGAAGGAAATGAGGGAAATGCGGTTGTTGGGGTGGGTCCTGGTCCCGGAAACCCGCGCCCTTCACAGAGGAGATCAGGACACGGACGCCCACAGCGAGACGACAACGTGACGACATGGGGAGACCACAGGCCTGCAGGCCAAGAACGGGGGCCTCAGGACGACCCAGGCTCACCCCTGCCCGGACCTCAGACCCCCGACCTCGGCCCTGCCCGGACCTCAGACTCCCGGCCTCGGCCCTGCCCGGACCTCAGTCCCCCGGCCTCGGCCCTGCCTGGACCTCAGACCCCAGGCCT
>JAESUZ010005006.1:0-217805 GCA_017311185.1 Proteles cristata cristata | reverse complement strand
GGTAAGGAATATATTTCAACATTATAAAGGCCATGTATAAAAGACCCAAAGCCAATATAATCATCAACAGAGATAAATTGAGAGGTTTCATTTTCTGTCAGGGAGAAGATAGAGATGTCCACTCTCACCACTGCAATTTAAGATAATACTGGAAGTCCTAGCTTTAGCAATCAGACAGCAAAAATAAGTAAAAGTCATTCAAATTGGCAAAGAGGAAGCCAAACTTGCACTATTCACAGATCAGTGATACTCTCTGTAGAAAAACCAAAAGACTCCACCAAATATTGGTAGGATTGATACACATATTCATCAAAGTTGCAATATATGAAATCAACATATGAAAACCTTTTGCATTTCTATACTCCAAAAATTAAACAGCAGAAAGAGAAATCAAGAAATGGATCCCATTTATGATTACAACAAAACCAAAATATACATATGAATAAGCCTATCCAAAGAGGTAAAATATATGTGTTCAGAAAAATATAGAACATTTATGAAAGCAATAAAGGTGATATACCAAAATGGAAAAATATTTCACGTTCATGGATCAGAAGAACAAATATCGTTAAAATTTTAATACTACCAAAAGCAATCTACACATTTAATACAATCCCTATCTAAATACCAACAGCATTTTTCACAGGACTAGAACAAACAATCCCAAGACTTGTGTGGAACCACAAAAGACTGCAAATAGCCAAAGTAATCTTGAAAAAGTAAAGCAAACCTGTAGGCATCTCAATTCCAGACTTCAAACTAGATTGCAAAGCTGTAATCATCAAGATAGTATGATACTGGTGTGAGAACAGACACATAGATCAATGGAATAGAAGAGATTACAGAAATTGATTCACAACTATATGGTCAACTAATCTTCAACAAAACAGGAAATAATACCCAATGGAAAAAAAGAAAATCTCTTCAAAAAATGAGGTTGAGAAATATGGGCAGCAACATGCAGATGAATGAAAGTGGATCACTTTCTTATACCACACACAAAAATAAATTCAAAATAGATGAAATATCTAAATGTGAGACAGAGAAATATCAAAATCCTAGAGAACACAGGCAGTAACCTCTTTTATATTGACTGTAGAAACTTCTTAATAGACACATATGTGGAGGCAAGGGAAATAAAAGAAAAATGAACTGTTGAGATCTCATCAAGATATAAAGCTTCTGCATAGTCATGGAAACGATCAACAAATCTGAAATGCAACCTATAGATAGGGAGAAGATATTTTAAAATGACATATATGATAAAAGGTTAGTGTTCAATACCTATAAAGAACATATCAAAATCAACAAGCAAAAAAGAAATACCCCAGTTAAAAAAATGGGCAAAAGACCTAAATAGGCACTTTTCCAAAGACTACATACAGACGACTAACAGGCCTATTAAAAGACTCTCAACATCGCTCATCATCAAGGACATATATAAATAAAAACAACAGTGAGATACCACCTCACTCCTGTTAGAATGGCTAAAATTAATAACAGGAAACCACATATTTTGGTGTGGATGCAGAGAAAGGGGGGCCTATTTATACTTTTGTTGGAATGCAAACTGGTGTAGGCATTATGGAGAACAGTATGGAGTTTATTCAAAAATTAAAAGATTAGAACTACTTTGTGATCTAGTATTTGAGCTACTAGGTATTTACCCATAGAATACAAAAATAAAGATTTTATGGACACATGCCTACTGATGTTTATAGTAGCATAATGAATGCAAAAAGAATGAAAACTTGCCATTTACAGCAATGTGGATGGAGCTAGAGTGTACTATACTAAGCGAAACAAGTCAGTCAGGGAACAATTAGCATATGATTTCACTTATATGTGGAATTTAAGAAACAAAACAGATGAACAAAAAGGAACAGGGGAAATAAAGAGAGTGAGACCAACCATAAGAGACTCTTACCTATAGAAAGCAAACGGAGAGTATATGGAACATAGATGAGTGTGAGATGGGATGAATAAGTAATGTGTATTAAGAAGAGCACTTTATCCGTTCATGATGTTACGGTTTGTGGGTTCAAACAAAAAAAATTCTTTTTAAAAAGGAGAGCACTTTATGTGATGAGCACTGGGTGTTTTAATGTAAGTGAAAAATCACTAAATTCTACTCCTGAAGCCATTATTACACTACATGGTAACCAACTATAATTTAAATAAAGAATTGAAACAAATTAAAAGGAAAAAATAAGTTGTGGGGCCTGCTTTTAGGTGTATGAGACCTAATTTGGAGTGAATCAATCTGCTGCAAAGACTATTGTGTTGTGTGGAGCCAGACAGTCCAAGGTATTGTTATTCAGAAGCCACGGAAGATTGTAATAGACAAGTATGATCATGTGCCAGAAGTTTTATCAAAGAATGCTCTCAAAATCAAGATTCCATGTGTGAAGTGAAAACACAATATTGGATAAAACTGTAAAAGTTCTTGGAGCTAAGTCTTTTCAGTGTATATGTCCAGTCAGTCTGGGAACAAGATATATGGAACTAGTCATCTTTTCTTAAGATCCTAATAGCTTTAGATTATATTTCATGAGCTAGATTATATTTCATGGTCCCAAATAAGCATGCTGTACATTCAAGACAAGCTGAGTCATACAGGATTCCAAAGGAAGATTTAGGATTCCTAGGAAAACTACCAAGTTGTAGTAAACCCAGTAGCTCAATATTGTCAGTGTGGATGTCAGGAATACTGGAACTCATAAATCATATAGATGCCCAGAGCTTTCCTCTGAGGTGCCCTGTATTCTGGGTCTTGTTTGCCAAGTGACTAATGAAGAGTCTGGTGCTGCAGATGAGTCCCCGTATTATACCCTGCTTCTGGAAGGTGGGGAAGACAAAGGCTACATAAATGAGGCCAAGACTGGCATCTGATAGTCAAGAACCAGCAGCAC
Source organism: Proteles cristata cristata (assembly GCA_017311185.1). Lineage (NCBI taxonomy): Eukaryota > Metazoa > Chordata > Mammalia > Carnivora > Hyaenidae > Proteles > Proteles cristata. Next base: position 214,893 of record JAESUZ010005006.1, on the reverse strand, counting down.
TGGTATCCCACTCGTAATGTAGAATCTCAAGTCTCACGCCACACCCACTGAATCGGAATATGTGGAAACTAATTTGACAATAAACTATTTGTAAAAAAAAAAAAGAAGTAAAATTTGTGAATTATTAAAAAAAAAGAATATGTATTTTACTAATATCTCCCAAGTATTGTATGCACAACTACCAAAGCATCTCAGAGCTTTAATGATGATTTTCTAAAAACCTACTGCATTGTTGAATTATATAGTTGGTTCCACTGGAAAGCTTCTCTGACTTCTCTTGGTACCACCCAAGTCAAATTTCAGAACTGTAAAGAAACTAAGAGAACATCTATTTGGTGTTCTCATTTTATAGGAGAAAAGCCAAGTCCCATATGGGTAAAGTGACTTGACCAATGCCACAACTTATTAGTGACAAATACAGGAATGAAGACCTTAGTCTTCTGGGTCTTCATATGAATTTCTTTATAACATGCACATAATTAGTTACTTACTAACTAATTAATAAAACACTGATTGAGTATATACTAAAAAAACAGTTGTCAGAGATTCTGTGGCAAACTTTAAGAGAAACTAAAACACACTCAAACTCTATACAGTTTCCTTTTTGGAGATTAGAAATAAATGCAGCCATAACTAGGCTATTTTACTTGCTTATCATTTTATGACTTTGTTGGGGGAAAAACACATCCAGTTCTTTTGCTACCTTCTGTTCCACAAAATCTAGAGACTTTTATGAAAGAAGCATCAATTCAATTTTCTGTTTGTATCTGGTAACAGAACCAAAGTTATAACAGCCTTTCCATCACTATCCTGGTTCAAAAATATCATTGCTTCCTCTTCCACATTAATAGTTATGTTTACCATGCAAACGTACATATTAAGTTTCTAGAGAGTAATTCAGCCATATCTTCCTTAGGAGACAATAGTTATACTGTGTTTTTAAAATATTTCTAAGTTTATTTATTATTTATTTATTTATTTATTTATTTATTTATTTATTTATTTATTTAGAGAAGGAGAGAGTGTGGATGCACACAAGTAGGAGAAGGACAGAGAAAGGAAAGAGAGAATCCCAAGCAGGCTCTGTGCTGTCAGAACAGAGCCTATTCCAGGGCTCAAACTCACAAACCCTGAGATCATGACCTGAGCTGAAATCAGGAATTGGACGCTCAATTGACTGAACCACACAGACACTCCTAGCTGTCTTTATTTTTATTTTTTTAAATGTTTTATTTATTTTTAGGAGAGAGATAGAGAGACAGCATGAGCAGGGAAGGTCAGAGAGAGAGGGAGACAGACTCTGAAACAGGCTCCAGGCTCTGAACTGGCTGTCAGCACAGAGTCCGACGCGAGGCTCGAACCCACGAACCACGAGATCATGACCTAAGCGAAAGTCGGACGCCTAACCGACTAAGCCACCCAGGCGCCCCAGTAGTTGTCTTTTGTTTTTTAACCAACACATTCTAAATTGGGCAGTGATTATTTCTAAATTTAATGTCCAGGCTTTTTAAGATTAAACCGTCTCAAATCCTGTGCCTTACCATCTAGATATATTTTATAAATGATAATTTTCTTTTATATTGTATTCCGTTTTTAGCTTTTCACAGATTTTTTTTAAAAATATTATTCAATTGCTTACTTAAAGGAAGAACGCTTGCAATTGACAGGGTTGTGACTAGTACTTACAATTGACAGGGTTGTGACTAGTACTTACAATTGATAGGGTTGTGACTAGTGCTCAGATTTCCTGTGTTCTTCAGAATGACCTTCCCTGGGCTAAGGGTCAATGGTAGTGTTAAAAGGATAGTTAGCAAGTTGTTTAGAAAGGTGTTCAAATAATGTTCAAATAATTCATTTTGTACATGTTAATATTAGGATCATGCTTACATGTCAGAACCCAGCTGTGATCTCTGCTCTAAAATACTACAACACACTGATATAAAAATGTCTTCTTTGCATTAAAATTATTTTAAATGACTACCCTAAAATAAATGTTAATTGTTCTAGAAATTATATGTCATTATCTTTGTATTTTCTTCAGATCCTAGCATAATACTTTACACATTATAGTTAGTTTGGTGCATACATAATGAAATAAGTAATAACCTGTAAGTCACAGTGTTATCATAGTATCCGGAAATAGAATTTCAAATAAATAAGCTATTATCACAAATTTTTAATGATCCAAAACATTTAATTATTAAATGACGACATGCTAATTACAGAAAAGTAAATACATATATAGCAGAAATAAAAATGACCTGAAGATAGCTGTGAAAATTCTAGTGGTATATTTTCTTTTCTCTTCTTTAATATATGTATATTATATATAATATATATGATGTGTAGATTTACATAACTGATATTATATTATATTGGAACTATATTTAATTTTTATTTGATATTATAACATGAACATTTTTATAGACACTTTCATATACATTTGTTTTTTTATTTATTTTATTTTTTATTTTTTTAATGTTTTTATTTATTTCTGAGAGAAAGAGAGAGAGTTTGAGCAGGGGAGGGTCAGTGAGAGAGGGCGACACAGAATCTGAAACAGTTTCCAGGCTCTGTGCTGGCCATCAGCACAGAGCCGGATGTGGGGCTTGAACCCACGAATCGTGAGAACATGACCTGAGTTGAAGTCAGACGCTTAACTGACTGAGCCACTCAGGCGCCCCATATACATTCGTTTTTTAACTGAATGATATTCTATCTCATAAATTACTATAATTTATTTATGTTTCTATAGTAATGAAAATTTATTTTGCTCCCAGTGTTTCACCATTAGAAATAATTTCCTTGTAAATATCTTTGCCTATATTTTTGAATGTTGTCTAAAGACATATTCCTGGAAAAGGGATAGTGATATCAAATAGTATGAAAATTTGTGATGCGATTGACACATAATGCCAATTTATTTTCCAAAATTTTGTAACATATAAAATTATAATTCTACTAGTAGTTCATTATAGTATTTTCTCCCCAAATCTAATACAGTTTATAAAAAAATTGTTACATTAAAATATGGTATATTACACGGTAAACAAAAAGTAAAATTGCAGATAAAAATACAAATATAGTTAATTCTTGGAGAACATGGGTTTGAATTACATTGGCCACATATAATGGATTACTTTTGGTAAATAGTGTACAGTACTATAACTGTATTTTCTCTTCCATATGTTTTTTAAATTATATTTTCTTTTCTCTAGCTTACTTTATTGTTAGAATACAGTGTATAATACATATACAAAACATGTATTAATTGATGTTTTATATTTTCATTAAGGTCAACAGTAGGCATTTCATTTTGGGGGAGTCAAAAGTTATACATGGATTTTGGCTGCAGAAGAAGTCAGTACCCCTAACCCTGGTGTTGTTCAAAAATCAAATGTATATCAATAACGTTAAATGTAAATCGATTAAATAATCCAATTCAAAGGCAGAGATAGCCAAACTGAAAAAAATAATCATATTGTGATGTGTATAGAAGTTATAAATATATGATATGAGTAGATTGAAAATAAAGGATGGAAAACATGTATCATACAAACACCTATCACAAAAGAGGTAGAATATCTACATAAATATCAGATAAAACAGGCTAAAAGCAAAAAAATGAGGAACATTTTACAATGATAAAGGATTCAATCCATTAGGAAGGCATAAAGACTATAAATATATACTTGCCTATTAACAGAGCACCAAAATATATAAACCAAAAACTAACAGAAATTAAGAGGAAAATAGAAAATTTAATAATAAAATTTAAAGACTTCAATAACTCATTATCAGTGATGAATAGAGCTACTAGGGAAACTATCAACAAGAATTAGAAGATCTGACCAACACTATAAGCCACGTAGACATAGCATAAATCTAGGGAACATTGAACCTCCCCGAAAACCGAATACAGTTTAGCTTTAAGTTTGAACACTCTGAGTCCACTCATGTGCAGTTTATTGCAGTAAATATACTGGAAAATATTTTTGAGATTTGTGACAATTTCAAATAACTTGAAGATTAATCATGTAGCCTAGCAATACTGAAAAAAATAAGAAAAAGTTAGGTGTTATATGTATTCATAAAATATACATAGGGACTAGTCTATTTGATTATCTGTTACCATGAAATATGCAAAAATATGTAATAAAATTAAAATTCATCAAAATTTATGCATATAGGAGCTCCTGGATGACACAGTCAGTTAAGTGCCTGACTTTTGATTGTGGCTCAGGTCATGATTTCACAGTTTCTGAGATTAAGCCCCGTGTCGGGCTCCATTCTGGCAGTCTAGAGCCTGTATGGGATTCTGTCTCTCCCCGTCTCTGCCCTTCCCCTGCTCATGCTTCTCTCTCTCTCTCTCAAAATAAATGAACAAACCTTAAAAAAAAACTTACATACACAAACACAGGGCATATATGGAGTCGTATGGACTTAAGAGAAATGTAAAAATGTAATTTTAAATCCTAACTGCATAAAATTAACAGTACATACTAGACTACGGTAATAATTCTATAACTATTTCCTGTGGCTGTTGCATTGAGCTCAACAGTGTGCATCTGTTAAAATGCTGTGTGAGCTAATAATTTCTGCATGAGCAGTTTGTATCTAGTCAATTGTATATCATACTAAAAAGTGATCCCTTGTGTTTCATTTGTATTTTTTATCATGTTTAGTGAAATACTGTAAACCTTGAATAACACTATGAGACTCATACAAAATGCCACTAGTGATGCTGTAATTCCTCCCAAGAAGTAGAGAAAAGTCATGACACTACATGAAAAAAGTGGCAAATGAAGCCAGTTTAAAGGTCTTTATGAAAAAAGAAAAGGAAACTCAAAGCCATTGCTGACATTTTGACACAAGGTGCAAAAACCTTGCACTTTTGCAAAATATCTTTTTATCTTGTGTTGAAAATACAGGTTTTATGTGGGTGCATGATTGTTATTAAAAAGGCATACCTAGGGGCGCCTGGGTGGCTCAGTTGGTTAAGTGTCCGACTTCGGCTCAGGTCATGATCTTATGGTTCGTGGGTTTGGGCCCCATATCTGGCTCTGTGCTACTACCTAGCTCATAGCCTGGAGCCTGTCTTTGGGTTCTGTGTCTCCCTCTCTTTTTGTCCTACTCCTTCTCACGCTGTCTCTGTCTCTCTCAAAATAAGTAAAACATAAAAAAATTTTTAAGAAATGAAAAGGCATACTTGTATATGATAATACAATTCGAGGAAAAGTGAAGCCATTATATGAGAACAAAGCAAAAGGAAAGTGAATAATCTAAAGCTAAAGAGTTTAATGCCAATAAAGAATTGTTTAATAATTTTAGAAGGGGATTTGGTTTAAAAAATGTCAGGATAACAAAAGAAGCAGCTTCTGTCAATCAGGAGATAGCAGTTGAGTTCAAAGATATATTTAAGAAAAATCATTGAAGAGAAAGGATATGTGCCTCAACAGGTTTTTATTGTTGTTGCTGTTGTTATTTTAAATTTACAGGGATATCTGGGTGGCTCAGTTGGATAAGCATCCAGCTTTGGCTCAGGTCATGACCTCACGTTTCGTGAGTTCAAGCCTCCCATTAGGCTCTGTGCGGGCAGCTAGCTCAGAGCCTGGAGCCTGCTTCAGATTCTGTGTCTCCCTCTCTCTCTGACCCTCCCCTGCTCACGTTGCCTCTCTGTCTCCTCAGAAACAAATAAAAAACATTTAAAAAATAAATTTACAATGAAGTTTTTTAACTTAGAGAGTGTAATAATTATTTCAGGAATAGAATTTAGTGATTCATCACTTACATATTACACCTGCTCATACCAACAATGTCCTCCTTAATGCCTCTTGCCTATTTAGCCCATCCCCGGACCCAACACGCCTTCGGAAACCCTCAGTTTGTTCTCTGTATTTAAGAGTCCCATGGGGAGCCTGGGTGGCTCAGTGGGTTAAGCGTCCATCTTCAGCTCAGGTCATGATCTCTTGGTTCGTGAGTTCGAGCCTCGCATTAGGCTCTGTGGGGGCAGCTAGCTCAGAGCCTGGAACCTGCTTCAGATTCTGTGTCTCCCCCTCTCTCTGACCCTCCCTTGCTCACGCTCTCTCTCTCTCTCAGAAATAAATAAAACATTAAAAATATTTAAAAAAAGATTCCCTTATGATTTGTCTCCTTTGTTTTTATATTATTTTTGCTTCCCTTATGTTCATCTGTTTTGTATGTTAAATTCCACATGTGAGTGAAGTCACATCATATTGTCTTTCTCTGACTGACTTCATATCCACGTTGTCGCAATGACAAGATTTCACTTTTTGATAACCGAGTAAAATTCTACTATATATATAAATATATAAATAAAAATAAATGTATAGAATACATTTATATGCCATTTAAATTTATTATACCATATACATTTTATATATATATATATATATATATATATATATATATATATATATATCATATATTCTTTATTCTTCTTTATCCATTCATCAGTCAATGATCAGTCAATGGACAGTTGGGGTCTTTCCATACTTTGGCTATTGTGAATAGTTCTTCTATAAACCTTGGAGGGCTTGTGCCCCTTTGAATCAGTGCTCCTTTTATACTCTGGATAAATATCTAGTCCTGTAATTGTTGAGTTGTAGGAACGTTCTATTTTTAATTTTTTGAGAAACCTCCATACTGTTTCCCAGAGTAGCTGCACGAATTTGCATTTCCACGAGCAGTGCAGAAAGAGATCCTCTTTATCTGCATCCTCACCAACATCTGTTGTTGCCTGAGTTGTTAATTTTAGCCCTTCTGACAGGCGTGAAGTGGTATCTCATTGTGGTTTTGATTAGTGTTTCCCTGATGATGAATGATGTTGAGCAAGTTTTTTTTTTTTTTCCATATGTCTGTTAGTCATCTGAATGTCTTCTTTGGATAAGTGTCTATTCATGTTTTTTGCCCATTTCTTCACTGGATTATTTGTTTTTCTGGGCTTTGAGTTTGATAAGTTCTTTATAGATTTTGGATACTAACCCTTTATATGATATGTCATTTGTAAATATCTTCTTTCACTCATTCATTTTCCTTTTAGTTTCACTAATTGTTTCCTTCACTTTTCAGAGTGTAGAAAATTGCTGTGGTCGACGTCAAAGAGATTGTTGCCTGTTTTCTCCTCTAGGAGTTTTATGGTTTCTTGTCTTACATTTAGGTCTTTCATCCATTTTGGGTTTATCTTAGTGTATTATGTAAGAAAGTTGTCCTGGTTCCTTGTTCTGATGTCACTGTCCAGTTTTCCCAATGCCATTTGCTGAAGAGACTTTTTTTCCATTGAATGGTATTTCTTGCTTATCGAAGATTAGTTGGTCATACATTTGTGGGTCCATTTCTGGCTTGTCTTTTTTGTTTCATTGATCTATGTGTCTGCTTTTGTGCCAATAACATACTTCTTGATGACTACAGCTTTGTAATATAGCTTGAAGCATGGAATTATGATGCCTCCAGCTTCGATTTTCTTTTTCAGAATTGCTTTGGCTATTTGGTGTGTTTTCTGGTTCCATAGAAATTTTAGGACTCTGTTCTAGCTCTGTGAAGAATGCTGATGTTATTTTGATAGGGATTGCCTTGAATATGTACATTGCTTTGGGTACTATTGACATTTGACAATATCTGTTCTTCTAATCTATGAACATGGAATGTTTTTCCATTTCTTTGTGTCTTATTCAATTTTTTTCATAAGTTTTCTACAGTTTTCAGCATATAGATTTTTCACCTCTTTGGTTAGATTTATTCCTTAGTATTTTATGTGTTTTTTTTTTTTTTTGCTCCAATTGTGAATGGGATTGATCCCTTGATTTCTCTTTTTGCTTCTTCATTATTGGTATATAGAAATGCAACCTATTTCTGTGCATTGATTTTATATCCTGCAACTTTGCAGAGTTCATGGATAAATTCCTGCAGTTTTTTGCTGGAGTCATTTGAATTTTCCAACTAGAGTATCATGCCATCTGTGAAGAGTAGAAATTTGATTTTCTCCTTGCTGATTTGGATGCATTTTATTTCTTTGTGCTGTCCAATTGCTGAGGCTAGCACTTCCAACACTATGTTGAATGGCAGTGTTAAGAGTGGACATCCTTGTGATGTTCCCGACCTTAAGGGGAGAGCTCTCACATTTTCCCTGCTGAAGATGATATTAACAGTTGATCTTTCATGTGTAGCTTTTATGATATTGAGGTATGATCCTTTTATCCCTACTTTCTTGAGCTTTTTTTTTAAAATCAAGAACTGATGTTGTATTTTGTCAAATGCCTTCTCTGCATCTATTGAGAAGATCATATCCTTCTTATACTTCTTTTATTAATATGATTTATCACATTGATTGATATGCAGATACTGGACCAGCGCTGCATCCCAGGAATAAATCCCATTTGTTCATGGTGAATACTTATTTTAGTTATTTTTGATCTGGTATGCTATTATCTTTTTGAGAAATTTTGCATCCATGTTCATCTTTATATTGATCTTTAGTTCTTCTTTATAATGAGGTCTTTGGTTTTGGAATCAAGGTAATGCTGGAATAGTAGAATAATTTTAGACGTTTTCCTTCCATTTCAATTTTTGAGAACAGCTTCAAGAGAATAGATGTTACCTCTTCTTTTAATGTTTGTTAGAAATCCCCTGGAAAGCCATCTGGTCCTGGACTTTCATTTGTTGGGAGATTTTTTTATATAATATTTTTAAATGTTTATTTCTTTTTGATAGAGACAACATAATCAGGAAGAGACAGAGAGAGAGGGAGACACAGAATCCTAAGCAGGCTTCAGGCTCTGAGCTGTCAGCACAGAGTCTGACACGGGGCTTCTATCCATGAACTGTGAGATCATGACTTGAGCTGAAGTTGGTCTCCCAACCGACGCCTCTCTCTCTATCTCTTTATCTTTCTTTTAATTTTAATGTTTATTCATTTTTTTGAGAGAGAGAGAAACAGAGCATGAGAAGGGGAGGGACAAAGAGAGGGAGACACAGAATCTGAAGCAGGATCCAGGCTCTGAGCTGTCAGCACAGACCCCGCTGTGGGTCTCAAACCCACAAACTGGGCGATCATGACTTGAGCTGAAGTTAGAGGCTTAGCCGACAGAGCCAGCAAGGCGCCCTCTCTCTATCTCTCTTAATTGGAGGGAAAAAAAAACATATCAGCCTATTATCACAGGTAACTGTATTTTTTAATAATGTAAGAATGCTTTCAATACATTATTATGAACATAACTGTATTACGGTATGCCATAAAACATTTAAAACAATTCATTCATTAGTGTATAGGCTAGGCTACCATGAAGCACTTGTACTAATGACACTAAGCTACCATAAAGCAATCATACTGCTTCTGCATTGTCAATGCATGAATTGCTATATCTGTGAATAAATATAAATTTCTTTTTCATGTTATTTATTATTTTTAATTTTTAATGTTTATTTAATTTTTACAGATAGAGAGAAAGAGAGGGGAGGGAAGGGCAGAGAGAGATGGAGACACAGTATCCAAAGCAGATTTCACGCTCTGAGCTGTCAACACAGAGCCCAATGCAGGGCTCAAACCCAGGAACAGTGAGATCTTGACCTGAGCTGAAGTCGGATGCTTAACTAACAGGCACACAGGTGTTCCACATGTTATTTTTTAAAATAATTTCTATTACAAAAATTAATGTTTAGTGTTAGTAATACATATGATATCTATAGCATTTTGTATTATATAAGACAATATTGATATAGGTACTGACAGACAATTCATCTTGTAAACAGATGATGGAAACTTACAATATAGATAGTACAGCACAACACTATAAGTATACTTTTTTCTTTCTTATGATTATCTTTATAATATTTTTCTAGATTATGTTATTATAAGAGTACAGTGTATAAAACATATTAAAAATATGTGCTAATTTACTTTTTTCTATCAGTAAACTTCCAGTCAACAGTTGGTTATATCTAGCTAAGTTTTAGGGGAGTCAAGAGTTACATATGGGGGTTTGGCCTCTCTAACTCCTGTATTGTTCAAGGGTCAACTGTATATAATATTCTTAAAAACAAATGGAACATCCCCCAGGATAGATCAAATGCTAGGCAATAAATACAATTTTAATAAATTTAAAGGGATGGAAATAACACAAAGTGTGTTCTCCTAGTATAATGGAATTAAATTAGAAATGAATATAGTATGAAAGTTTTGTGAATCTCACATATACATGGAAATGAAACAAAACATTTCTAAAGACTCAGTCAAAGAAAACAGAAGGATAAAGAAAATAGTTTTATATGAATGAAAATAAAGACACACAACGTATTAAAGATTGTGAAATGCAGCTAAAGCATTGCTTAGAGGGGAATTTGTAGCTTTAAATGCCTTTAGTAAGAAAGAAAAAAAAAAAAGATTTGAAGTCAACAACCCAGACTTCCATTTTAAGACACTATAGAAAAACAAACTAAATCCAAAGCCAGGTGAAGGAAGGAAATAATGATTAGATCAGATATATATAAAACACAGGTTAGGAAAAAAAGTAGAATTAATGAAACCAAAAGTTAGTCCTTCGGAAAGAGCAACAAAATTGACAAACCTTTAACTAGATCGACCACGGGAATAAAAGGAAGACTCACATTACTAAAATCAGAAAGAGAGGATATCAGAATTGATATTATACAGATAAAATTATTTTAAAAATAAAAACAATTGTACACCAATGAATTAGATAACTTAGATAAAAGGACAAATTTATAGAAAGATACAAACTACCAAAACTGAATCGTGAAGAAATAGACATTATAAATAGACCTTTAACAAGTGAAGAAATTGAGCCATCTATAAACTATCAACAAAGAAAAGTCCAGTCCCAGATGGCTTTACTGCTGATTTCTACCAAATATTTAACATAAAATTAATAGTAAATCTTCATGAAATCTTCCTAAATATAGTAAAGCAGGGACCTTCTCAACTCATTTTATGAAGACAGCATTACCCTGAGGTCCCAGTCAGACAAAGATATCACAAGGGAAAAAACAACGACGACAACAACAGCAACCAAACCCTAAAGAACAGTACATTTTATGGATATGAACACATAAATCCTTTAGCAAACTAAATAGTAGCAAACAAAATCTAAGAAATATATAAAATAATTATACACCATTACTATGTGGAATCTATACCAGTATCTTAAGTTTCGTTTAACATCTGAAAGTTAATTAATGGAATATATCATGCATAGAGAATGAAATAAAAACAATCACATCCTCATCTCAATAAATACGGAAAAGCACTTGACAAATTCCAATGCCTTTCATGATTAAAATAAATCACAACAGAAGTACATGGGTAGCTCAGTCAGTGGAGCATCTGACTCTTGATTTTGGCTCATTTCATGATTCCAGGGTCGTGGGATCGAGCCCCACGTCACGGAGCCTGCTTGGGATTCTCTCTCTCTCTCTCTCTCTCTCTATATATATATATATATATATATATATATAGATATAGATATAGATATAGATATAGATATAGATATATAGATATATATATATATTTGTACATATATATGCACATATATGTGTGTGTGTAGAAATTGGCAAGCTAATTATAAAATTTTAATGGAATTACAATGGAATAAAAATAGTCAAAACAATGTTTTTTAAAAAGATATTTATTTATTTATTTATTTATTTATTTATTTATTTATTTTGAGAGACAGAGAGCAATTGGAGGCCAGAAATAGCGAAGTAGAGAGAGAGAATCCCAAGCAGGTTCTGTGTTGTTAACACACAGCCTCACATGGGGCTTGACCCCCTGAGCCATGAGATCATGACCTGAGCTGAAATCAAGTGTTGGACATTCAACCGACTAAGCCAACCATGTATCCCAAAAACAGTCTTGAAAAAGAAGAACAAAGTAGGAGGATTTATACTTCTTCTTCTTTTTTTTTTTAAATAGTTTATTGTCAAGTTGGCTTCCATATAACACCCAGTGCTCATCCCCACAAATGCCCTCCTCCATGCCAATCACCTCCCCTTACCCCCACACCCATCAGTCGTCAGTTTGTTCTCAGCATTCAAGAGTCTCTCATGGTCTTGATTTCTTTTTTTTTTTTTAATGTTTTATTTATTTTGAGAGAGAGAGAGAGTGAGCAGGGGAGGGTCAGAGAGAGAGAGATACAAATTATGAAACAGGCTCCAGGCTCTGAGCTGGCTGTCAGCATAGAGTCTGACACAAGGCTCGAACCCATGAACTGTGAGATCATGATCTGAGCTGAAGTCGGACGCTTAACCGACTGAGCCACCCAGGCGCCCCTCATGATTTTGATTTCAAAATGACTACAAAGGAGCTGTAATCATGCAATGTGATCTTGACACAAGGACAAACATACATATCAGTGGAATAAAACCAAGAATCCAGAAGTAAACCTATAGAGCTATGGTAAACTGATCTTCTATAATGATGCCAAGGCCATTCAACAGGAAAAGAATAATCTTTTCAACAAATGGTGCTAGGGTAATAATAGCCATATATAAAACAAATAATTTACCCCATCTCACACTACATAACATCTAATTCAAAATAGATCAAAACCTAAATTTAAAAGTTAAAGCCATAAAACTCTTAGAAAAATATTTTTTCATGACCTTTGATTTGTCAAAGGATTCTTAACTATGGCATCAATAGCATGAGAAAGAAATAAACAAAAAAACCCCTAGACCTATTGGACTTTATATAAAAATTAAAACCTTTGGTATTTTGAAGGACACCATCAAGAAAGTGAAGATATCCCATACAAAATGGAATAAAATATTTGCAAATCACATATCTGATAAGGGATTTATATTTTTATATTATATATTAAATATATATACAATATATATATTTTTTAAACTTGGGTAGGATTTATTTGAACTTAGAATCTCAAAACACTTAAATATATCTATATGTTTTTACAAAAACAGTTATAGATTGCACATAAATATATAATATACACACATACATGGTCATAGACATTTGCCTTTTGCTTCTTGTTGGGTGATAGAAATCTCATATAAAACGCAGTTGGCAGTTTTTTGAAGAATATATTTATTTGTATTTTTCTGGATAGAATACCTCAAAATGATCCAAATATATAAATAAATCTTACAACTCGTTGATAAAAAAGGACATCACAATTTTAAAAAGAGGAAAGTATGTGAATAGAAATTTACCCAAGAAGAAACACAAAGTTTCCAATATACACACAAATTGATTCTCAATATCACTAGTTATCAAGGAAATGCAAATCAAAACCACAATGAGATTCCACTTGACACTTACTAGAATTACTAGAATCAAAAAGTCATATGGTAGTAAAAGTTAACAGGGATGTGGAGAATGTAGAACCCTTGTACACTGCTATTGGGAATGTAGACATCTTGGAAAAGTCGAACAGCTCCTCAAATGATTAAGCATAGCATTACCATATGACCCAGCAATTCCTCTCCTAAGTATATACCTAAAATAAATGAAAGCATATGTCTACACAAAAACTTGTATGTGAATTTTCTCAGCAACACGGTTCATTATAGCCAAAAGGTAGAAACAACCCAAATGTCTATCACGTGAGGAATGGATAAACAAAATATGGTATATTAATATAATGAAGTATTATTTGGCCTTAAAAAGGAATGAAGTACATGCTTCAACATGGCTGAATTTTGAAAGCATTATGTCAAGTGAAAGAAGCCAGTTACACAATACCACATATTATGTGATTCGATTTTTATGGAAGCCCAGAATAAAATAATCTATAGGACAGAAAATAGATTAGTGATTGCTTAGGGGTAGGAGAGGGATGAGGAGTAGAGGGTGATAGCTAAGATACAGAGGTTTGTTTTTTGTTGATGAAAATGTTTTAAAATCAACTGTGGTGATAGTGGCACATATGTAAGTATATGTTAAAAACATTGAGCTGTACATTTTAAATGGGTAAATGGTATGGTGTATGGATTATATCTCAATAAACATATGATATGTCATTTTACTTTGAAGTTTTTTCTTCTCATATCATCTGCTTCTAAAACTAGATTGTTTTTGAGTACCATTGATAAAACTTCAATGACCAAAAAAATGTTTTAGAGAGGGAAGTCACATGCAAACCAGTTCTGCATGTTTGGGCTTAAAAATATATTCACAGAGTTAAGATAATTCATGGACTTTCCTTTTGTTGTTTTTGTAGTAAGTTTGAATAGGAATTAGAAGAAATTTATCATGCATTCCCTTATGCAGTTATCTATACATCAGCATTCTTAACCAGGGACCCGGAATTTTTAGAAAAAAATTGTGTCAGTATTAGTTTTTATAGGTAGATATTCTTTATTTTTTAGCAACTGAAATGGGTTCATGGGCTCTCTTTGTTTCCCAAAAGATTAAAACATAGATGGAGTGCCTGGGTAGCTCAGTTGGTTGGGCGTCCAACTTCAGCTCAGTTCATGATCTCAGGCTTGTGGGTTCAAGCCACACATCAGGCTCTGTGCTGACAGCTCAGAGCCTGGAGCCTGCTTTGAATTCTGTGTCTCCCTCTCTCTCTGCTCCTCTCCTGCTTGTGTTCTGTCTCTCTCCTCTCAAAAATAAATAAACACTCAGTTTTTTTAATTAAAAAAAATAGAATCAGGGAATCTGAAGACATGACCCTAGGAAGTTCTTCCCATTGTTTCTGATTTCAGGGCTGAAGAATGCTAGACAATTAGTTTAATGAATGGAAATGGAGACTTAATTTGATTATTATATAAGGAGGAGAAAAAATGATATATCTACATCTTCTATTAATTTGTTTAAATAGCAATTTATATAGAATTTGTATAGAATACAAAAAGATATATATGTATTTAGTCCATATCATATGTTATACCTTTTATAAGATTTTGCTTTAACATTTTGTTTTTGTTCAGTGTGATTACATTAGGAATATCAAAATTCTCTGCTGAAAGAAATTATTACCTTTTTAGGGAAAACTTTAAAAATATTTCCCAGGCTTTAGGTAGAATTAAAGCATGCTGGAATTCTTTTCAGAATACCAAGTTAAGACATTCATTTTTGATTTACAGTGGTATTTAATATGTAAAGCCTGGCCTACGGGCAACAAGAGCATTTTACACTTCAGATATAACTATGGCAGGATTGTCATATAGAGATTTGGCCTCATCTAGCCTCTGGAAAGAGCTACTAACACAATGATCCACAACTTCATTGTGCATTATAGTTAATTACAGGGGCGCCTGGGTGGCTCAGTCAGTTAAGCATCCAACTTCAGCTCAGGTCATGATCTCACGGTCCATGAGTTCGAGCCCTGCATCAGGCTATGTACTGACAGCTTGGAACCTGGAACCTGCTTCAGATCCTGTGTCTCCCTCTCTCTCTGTCCCTCTCCAGCTTGTGCTCTCTCTCTCTCAAAATAGATAAACTTTAATTTAAAAAAAATAGAATTAATTACAGTGATGAAGAAGAAAGGTGCTTGTAAGAGGTGGTTGAAAAAGGGTAAAATTTACAAAGTTCTGGCTTCCCTACAAATGTTTAGGTAGATCTGTGGTGGAGCTCAGGTGTCTGAATTTTTTAATATTCTCAGATAATACTAATGAAGTTGGTGTTGACCTTTTTTGACAAACACTGCTCTAACTCCTTGTAATATCTGATGCAAATTATCAGCATAATTTTATGAAGTAAAAGGAAAACATTTAGAATTATAACCTATCCTCCAAATCAGCTCACTTCCTTTCTCCTTCAAATATGAACTTCATAAACTGTAATTTTTTTTCATTTTTTATAATGTTGCTTTAATCCTATGAAAAATGGTTCAGATCAGGTTTAGAAAGATTATTCATTTTGAGTCTCCTGATGCATTCAGATGTCCTGTAATATCACATGTAATAAAACCTTAAATGTCAATTCACTGCCTTTTCCAACTTTGTAATAGAAGTTGGTTTATACCCAAGACTTACAGATTGATTACCACTGTGGAAAGCCAATTCTTGTACAACAATAATTAATGGTCTTGTGATCTATCGTAAATACTTAGAGCTAGGCATTCTTTTCTTCAGCCACAGTAAAACGCACACTTTCTTTTCTTTTTTAAATTTTTATGTTTTTTAAAAAATTTATTTCTGAGAGAGAGACAGTGAGCAGGGGAGGGTCAGAGAGGGGAGACACAGAATCTGAAACAGGCTTCAGGCTATGAACTGGCAGTCGGCACTAAACCCGACACGGGGCTCGAACCCATGAACCATGAGATCATGATCTGAGCTGAAGTCGAATGTTCAACCCACTGAGCCACCCAGACGCCCCTAAAATTCTAAGGTAAGATATCTTCAAGCTATGACTCTAATGGCAAACTTATTTTAGTCAGATCATCTGACAGATATCCACATGATCCTGATTTAAGATTAATATAACTTTCAGTATGCGCTAGAAACTGTTACAAATGCTTTATAAACATTGATCCGTTTAAATCTAACAACAGTTTGATGGGTTAGATATCTTCATTTTTATCAATTAGCGTATAAGGGAACTGAAGCACAGAGAATTTAAATTACACAGTAGTGGAAGTTGGATTCATAACCTGGCAGTCCATCTCCAATTCCATAGCACCACACTGTATCACTTTTCAGTATGCTTTTTGTTTTCAGCAGCAATTATCTGAATATTTGTTTTCTGTCTTTTCTATGATTTGGGTTCAATGGCACTGAATGGTTGTTTCAGGGTAAGCAGGTTACAGACCCTGGTAGCATCCTAGTTATCAGGTCTTTAGATAATGGCAAAGGCTAGATCTTCAGTCAGTGGCCCCAGGAAAGAATTCAAATTGATAGCAGTGACAACAGAAAGACTCAAGAGTCAGAGAGCTGTGCTATTGGAGAACTAAAACTAGAACTAGAACAATCAAAATTATATATTTATTGCCTATACCTATTTATCTACCTATCATCTAGCTGTTATCATCTATCTATCTATCTATCTATCTATCATCTATCTATTATCTATCTATCTATCTATCTATCTATCTATCTATCTATCTATCTATCTATCATCTATCTATATATTTATTTTTGTCTGTGGTAATACTCTCTATCTTCCAAAAACAAAAACCTCAGGTCATTCTCTACAAAATATGGCCACAGAAAACACACCAAAATGTTCATCTTTTCTTTGTAATTATCTTACACCAAAATTTAAAAATAGATGAAATTTTTAAAATCTCTAAATGGCTGCTATTTTAAACACAAAATATTTATGTGTCTTGAAACAATTGCTTTATAAATTTGTCAAATTATCATCTGTTCAGTATTTCCTTATTAATTATCTACTCTTGATTTCTACAGTAGCTTAGCTTAGGACACAGATATTTCACAAACTGAAAATTAAATTAATAATAAAAAAATCAAAGTGATCTTTGCTTTCACATTAAGACAGATATGTTATTAAAATCCATATCCCGCACTGAATTAAAAATCTACCACCATAGCCAATAGTCTCAGTATGATTGCAGAATCCCTTCTGTCCTCAAAAACTCTCTTGGATACAATAGTTTTTGTTCTTTTCAATACAATGTATTTTTAAGTCTTTTTGAAAAAATACAACTACAATTTTTAATTTTTTATTATCAGGCTGTGCCAGTGTGTGTTTTTTTTTTTAAATTTAAATTTTAGTTATATAACATACAGTGCAATATTGGTTTCAGAAATAAAATTCAGTGATTCATCATTCATATACAACATCCAGTGCT
The DNA here is from genome assembly GCA_017311185.1 of Proteles cristata cristata. Lineage (NCBI taxonomy): Eukaryota > Metazoa > Chordata > Mammalia > Carnivora > Hyaenidae > Proteles > Proteles cristata. The sequence goes on along the minus strand of JAESUZ010005006.1, from coordinate 197,143 downwards.
CATTACAAGTGCCCTCCTTAGTAACCACCACCCATCTAGTCTATCACACACACCCCAATTTCTCTCCTCAGTTTGTTCCCCACCTTTCAGAGTCTCTTATGGTTTGTATATCTTTCTTTTTTTGTCCCTCCCATATGTTAATCTGTTATTGTTTTCTTAAATCTCACATATGAGTGAAATCATATGGCATTTGTCTTTTTCTGATTGACTTCCTAATTTTCCTTAGCAAAATACATTCTAGTTTCATCCACGTCATTGTAAATGGAAAGATTTCATTCTTTTTGATGGCTGAGTAATATTCCTGTGTGTGTGTGTGTGTGTGTGTGTGTGTGTGTGTGTGTGTGTGCCCCATATCTTCTTTATCCATTCATCAGTCAATGGACATAAGAACTCTCTCCAGGGGAGCCTGGGTGGCTCAGTCGGTTAAGAGACCGACTTCGGATCAGGTTATGATCTCACGGTTTGTGGGTTCGAGTCCCACGTCAGGCTCTGTGCTGACAGCTAGCTCAGAGCCTGGAGCCTTCTTTTGCTTCTGTGTCTCCCTCTCTCTGACCGTCCCCTGCTCACACTGTCTCTTTCTCTCTCTCAGAAATATATATATATATTTTCAAAAGAGCTCTCTCCATACTTTGGCTATTGTTGATAATGCTACTATAAACATTGGGTTGAATGTACCACTTCAAATCTGTATTTTTGTATCTTTTGGGTAAATACTTAATAATACAATTGCTGAATCACAGGTTAGTTTGAAATTTTAGTTTCTTGAGGAACCTCCATACTGTTCTCCAGAGTGGCTGCACCAGTTTGCATTTTCACCAACAGTGCAAGAGAGTTCCCCTTTCTCTGCATCATCCTTACCAAGACCTATTATTTCTTGTGTTGTTAAATTTAGCCATCTGACAGGTGTGAGGTGGTATCTCATCGTGGTTTAAATTTGTATTTCCCTGATGATGAGTGATGTAGAGTATCTTTTCATGTGTCTGTTAGCCATCTGAATGTCTCCTTTGGAAAAGTGTCTATTTTTCTACCTATTTCTTAACAAGGTTATTTCTTTATGGATCTTGAGTTTGATAAGTTCTTTATACATTTTGGATACTACCTTTTAATAGATATGTTGTTTGCAAGTATCTTCTACCATTCTATAGGCTGATTTATTGTTTTGTTGATTGTTTTCTTTGCTGTGCAGAAGCTTTTTATCTAGAAGCCTTGATAGTTCATATTTGCTTCTGTTTCCCTTGCCTTTGGTGACATGTCCAGTAAGAAGTGATGGCCTAGATCAAAGTGGTGGCAACCACTGTGTTCTCCCCTAGGACGTTGATGGTTTCCTGTCTTACATTTAGGTTTTCAATCCATTTTGAATTTATTTTTGTTTATGGTGTAAGAAACTGGTTCAGTTTCATTCTTTTGCATGTCAGTCTCCAGTTTTCCCAAAACCATTTGTTGAAGAGACTGTCTTTTTTCCATTAGACATTTTCTCCTGCTTTGTCAAAGATCAGTTGACCATATATTTGTGGTTCCATTTCTGGGTTTTCTACTCTATTCCACTGATTTATTTATTTGTTTTTGTGCCAGTACCATACTATCTTGATGACTACAGTGTTGTAATATAGTTTGATATTTGGAATCGTAATGCCTCCAGTTTTGTTTTTCTTTTTCAGGATTTTTTCAGGATTGCTTAGGCTATTCAGGATCTTCTGTGGTTCCATACACATTTTAGGGTTGTTTGTTCTAGCTCTGCAAGAAACACAAAACACTGGTGGTGTTTTGACAAGTATTGCATTAAATGTGTAGGTTACTTTGGGTAGTATAGACATTTTAACAATATCTGGTCTTTCAATCCATGAGCATGGAATGCTTTTCCATTTCTTTGTGCGAGTTTCAATTTCTTTCATAATTGTTCTATATTATTCCCAGGTATATTACTGTATTTGGTGCAATTGCAAATGTGAACACTATCTTGATTTTTTTTTCTGCTGCTTCATTATTAGTGTATAGAAACGCAACAGATTTTTGCATGTTAATTTTTTTATCTCATATCTTAGCTAATTCCATGTATTAGTACTAGCAATATTTCGGTAGTCTTTTGGGTTTTTTACATAGGGCATCATTTATTCTGCAAAGAGAAAGTTGGACATCTTTTTTGCTGATTTCTATGTGTTTTATTTCTTTTAATTGTCTGATTGCTGAAGCTAAGGCATCTTGCACTATGTACTGTTGAAGACCATTTGCAAATATCTTGTTGAGAATTTTTGCATTGATTTTCATTAGGGATACTGGCTTATAATTCTCCTTTTTTTTTGTGGTGTCATTGTCTGGTTTGGGAATCAAAATAATGCTGGCTTCATAGAAGAAGTTTGGAAGTTTTCCTTCCATTTCTACTTTTTTGGGAACAGTTTGAGAAGAATGAATATTAGCTCTTCTTTAAATGCTTGGTATAATTCCCCTGGAAAGCCATCTGGACCAGGACTCTGGTTTGTTGGGAGATTTTTTTCATTATTGATTCAATTTCTTTGCTGTTAGTGGGTTTGTTCAAATTTTCTATGTCTTTCTGTTTCAGTTTGGTAGTTTGTGAGTTTCTAGGAATTTGTCCATTTCTTCCAGATTGCCTATTGTTGGCATATAATTGCTAATAATATTCTCTTATTATTATTATTTGTATTTTACTGGTGTTGATTGTGATCTCTACTCTTTTATTTGAAAGTTTATTTATTTGGGTTCTTTCTCTTTCATTTTTTATACATCTGTCTAGCGGTTTATCAATTCTTTCAACAAACCAGTTCTTAGTTTTTGTTGATCTGTTCAACTGTTTTTGTTGTTTCCATATAATTTATTTTTACTCTAATCTTTACTATTTCCCTTTTCTGTCTTTTGGCTTTATTTTGTGTTACTTTCTAGTTCCTTTAGGTATAAGGTTAGTTTTTGTATTTGGCACCTTTCTTCCTTCTTGAGATAGACCTGAATTGTGAAGTATTTTCCCTTTGAGGACTGCCTTTGCTGCATCCCAAAAGTTTTGGTCTGCTTTATTTTCATTTACTTCCATGTATTTTTTATATATTTCTTTAATTTTCTGGTTAATCCATTCATTCTTTAGTAGGATGTTCTTTAATCTCCATGTATTTGAGGGATTTCCAATTTTTTTCTTATGGTTGATTTCATGTTTCATAGCACTGTGATCTGAAAATATGCATGGTATTATCTTGATCTTTTTGTACTTGTTGAAGGCTACTTTGTGACTCAGTATGTTACCTGGAGACCCAGAATGTTCCATGTGCACTTTAAATAATGTGTATTTTTGTATTCTGATACTTTAGGATAAAATGTTCTGAATACATCTGTTAAGTTCTTTTAGGGCAGTGTGTCACATAAAGCCATTGTTTCCTTGTTGATTTTCTGCTTAGATGATCTGTCCATTGCTGTAAGTCGGATGTTAATTTCCCTCCAAATCATTTTATATTATCAATGAGTTTCCTCATGTGTGCTATTAATTGATTTATATATTTGGGTGTTCTAATGTTATGGTCATAAATATTTATAGTTGTTAGATTTTCTTGATGGATAGACCCTTTAATTATGATATAATGCCCTTATTAATCTCTCATTATAGTCTTTGATTTAAAATCTACTTTGTCTGACATCAGCATGCATACTCTGGTTTTGCATGAAAGATAGTTCTCAACTCTCTCACTTTCAATTTTCAGTTGTCATTAGGTCTAAAATGAGTATCTTGTAGGCAGCATATAGATAGGTATCTTTTTTAAAATTTATCCATTCTGCTATCCTATGATTTGATTTGACCATTCAGTTCGTTCACATCAGAGTGATTATTGAAAGATATGAATTTAATGCCATTGTGTTACCTGTAGAGTTATGGTTCTGTTGATGGTCTCTGTTCCTTTCTAGTCTTTGTTGGTTTCAGTTTTTTTCCTCCACTGAAAATGTCCCCCTTAAACTTGTTGGCAGGGCTGGTTTAATCGTCCCAAATGCCTTTTTTTTTTTTTTTTTGTCTAAGAAACTCTTTATCTCTCCTATTTTGAATGACAGCCTTGGTGAATGGAATATTTTTGGCTGCATAATTTTCCCTTTCAGTACGTCAAATATATCTTGCAACTCCTTTCTAGCCTTACAAGTTTCTGTGGACAGATCTGCTGCAAACCTGATCTGCCATCCCTTGTAAGTTAAGGACATTTTTTTCCCTTTCTTCTCTCAGGATTATTTCCCTGTCTGTGTATTTTTCGAATTTGACTATGATATGTCTTGGAGATGGTTTGGTTTTGTTGAATTTAATAGGAGTTCTCTGTACTTCTTGGATCTCTATGTCCTTGTCCTTTCTCAAAGTAGGGTTATTTTCAGGTATAATTTGCTCACATAACCCTTTTACCCCTTTTTCTCTCTCTTCATCTTCTGGGACTCCTATGATACAAATGTCATTACACTTTAATATGTCTCTGAGTTTCCTAATTCTCCCTTTGTGATCCTCGATCTTTGTTATCCTCTTTTCACCCTCATCCCCCCCCATAAATTTATCTTCTATATCACTAATTCGCTCCTCTGCCTATCCATCCTCATTTTTATGGCCTACCTTTGGTTTTGCATCTCAGTTATAGCATTTTTAATTTTGACTTGACTAGATTTTAGTTCTTTTAACTCTGCAGAAGGGGTTTCTCTGGTGTCTTCTATGCTTTTTTCAAGTCGAGCTAGTATTCTTATAATAGTTTTTTATAAGTTATAGTTCAGACATCTTATATCTGAAGAGATTAAATCCGTGAGCATCATTTCTTCCTGTTCTTTCCTTTGAAGTGAATTCCTCAGTCTTATCATTTTGGAGGTAGAAAAGACAAAACAAAACCAAACAAAACCCAAAAAACCCAAAATAATAGAATGAAGGAAAAAATTTAAATATGAAAGAAATTAAATAAAATGATCCAGATTGTAGGTGTGCTTTGCTTTGCTTTTTAAGAGAAGCTTAATAGAAAAGTGAGAAAAGAGAAGAAAGAAAAATTAAAAAGTAATAAATTAATAAAGCAATGTAATAATAAAATAATATTTTAAAGAGTCACTCTTTCAGTATCCAAGAAATAGAAGAAAAACAGTAACGACAACAACAAAACAAAAACAGAAGCAACAACAGCAAAATGAGCTAACAGATTTTTAAAAATCTCCAAATGAAGCTAGATGCAGTTTCCCTTAGAACTGAAAATTTGTAGCAGTCTATGGTCAGTATACTAAGCTTCTGGAAGGTATTTGTGCTGGTGTTCTGGCAGAAAAACCTGTTGCTTTGATTCTTAGGCCAACTGGTCCTAGTCAAGATGTGCCTGGAGGGCAAAGCAAAACAGGACTTGGTGTAATGGGTCCATTTTCCACTTGGTGGCACTGTTTAGCTCACTGGGGTCTACCAGTATAGGTGGGCTAAAGGTGAAACTGGCTCCACCTCTGTCTCAAGTCTCCAGAGAAGGAAGTTCACCCCTCCTGTGTCACCCACTTCCATAAGCTCTCTGCCTTCCCCTTGTCTGTGTGCAACCTTTCTGCCTACCAGGCAGTGCATCCTTTTGGAGTTTTATCTCAGGCATGGCTGTGTTTCAAAACCCCACACTTTAGAGACCCCACAGCTTGGACCAACAGTCATCCTTGTGAGGTCTCATAGTGCTTTGGCTGGGTCCCGCTTGTCCTAGGAAATGGTCTCACTACTAAACAGTGGTAGTAGCTCAGAGTTTATATGGTATATCCCAACACATAGTCCATGCCGGGCTTTGCCACCCTCAGCTGGTGTCTTTGTTCTTATGTAGGTGAACATCATGGCTTGATGGCACCAGCTAGGTCTTTTGACCATGGAGAAGCAATATCACCTCTACCAAACATACTCCAAGTAGGGGAACTGCTTATCCCTGTGAGATCCAGGGGATCTTCAGATCTAGTTGCCCACTCTCAGGGCCACACCATTCTTTCATGTTGTCTTTCCCCATCCATCAATGTTTTTGGGGAATAGTTTTATTGTGCAGTCCCCTGTGCATGTTTTCATTTTTTGTCTCTAGCTGCTTTCAAGGGTAGTGCTTTCTTGCGCAAACCTGATGCACTGTTTGCTCTCTCCCTCTAATATTTCTCCTCTTTGAGAAAATGGCTCCTTCACTTCTGTGGCACTACTGCTCTTCTGTCCCCATTTCACCTCTTTGCACCTTGTACCTACAGTGTTCTCTCCTTCAGATTATGCATATAGTTCTCTTAATCCTCAGATTTATTTCCTAGGTTTTCAAAAATGGTTTGATGTCTATCTATCTATGTTTGAGGGATGAGAAAATCCCAGGGCCCCTTACTACTTCATCATCTTAACTACTCCCTACACTTTTAAATGTTAATATTAAAACTGTATTTTAAATATACTCTATGTTTAAAAGACATAATAAAAATAAATGAATACATATAACTCCACATTCGAAATTTCACCTGTCTGGAGCACCTGGATGGCTCAGTCAGTTGAGCATCTATCTTTGGCTCAGGTCATGATCTCATGATTCATAGGTTCCACCACCACATCGGACGCTGTACTGACAGCTCAGAGCCTGGAGCCTGCTTTAGATTCTGTGTCTCCTTCTCTCAATGCCCCTCCCCCCACTTTCACTCTATCTCTCACTCAAAATAAGTAATAAAAACAATAAAAATAAAAAAGAAATTTCATCTGGCAGTTACTAAAGTGAAGAAATTAGTGCTCAGAGATAAGCCTTCTAAAATGATCAAAGTAATAAATTGCTTGTATTATTTCCTAACTTTCTTATTTGGTGCTATTTAAATATAATAATTATACTTACTATGTATTAACTAAAATTAACAAATCTAATAGTTTTTTTTTAATGTTCAAGAGATGTGACCATGTGACATGTTTACACAAGCTTGTTCAATGCTCACATTAATTAATTTAATCAGTTTAAACTTTTTTTATTTATTTTTTTTAAACAATTTTTTTTAATGTTTTATTTATTTCTAGGAGAGAGGAAGACAGCGTGAACAGGGGAGGGTCAGAGAGAGAGGGAGTCACAGACTGAAACAGGCTCCAGGCTCTGAGCTGGCAGTCAGCACAGAGCCCAACGCGAGGCTCGAACCCACGAACCACGAGATCATGACCTAAGCGAAAGTCGGACGCTTAACCGACTAAGCCACCCAGGCGCCCCTAATCAGTTTAAACTTAATTTAAATATCAGGCAACTGTTATAAGTAGGAAAAACAAATTATATTTGCAAAGCCATTGACTCATAATAATACCCAATAAAAAATTAAGTTTTACTATATAAATTACAAAAGTCTTCATAGGATTTATAAAATTTTCTTTTACAGAAACCCTGAGTATAATCAGATACGTTTCATCAACTGCTTCTAACACATTGGATCAAGATCTAGAGGTACAAAGGACAAACTTTACCAGAGATACTCTGAGGATCCAGACAAAAGTTTTTGCTTACACACATAACTCAGACATTGCAAGACAAGGCTTATTCACCTCACTGGTGAATATCACCGGTGCCAGAGAGCAGCTCAACAGATTGATCAACCATTTCTAAAAATCAAGTGGACATAATAATACTATTAGTTGAGATGACTGTGCATATCCTTGTTCAAAGTTTCTTTAGTGTGTGAGTTTACACAAAACTATTTTGTTCAGACAGAACATATTGGAGACCTAATATTCAACCCTGTGAACTATGTTACAAGAAAGTACCAAATTCCACTTTGTACCACACTGGTTTGTAAGAAATAAGACTGGGCTTAGAATTTAGGAAAAATGAGGTACTGTTTCTCAACAGAATCCACTAGAGTGTAGACACATCTTCACAGAATGAGATAGACTTCTTGACTGTTGCTAAAATTAATATTCCCAATATTCTACTTAATTACTTCTCTTTACTATTTCTATTTAACTTTAATAGGTTTATCATTTAATGTACTGAGAATTTGAAAAATTAAAATTGTTAAATAGATCATTATTATTATGCCATTATTATTTTGCTGTTACTCTATTTTCCTGCATACCAAAGCCCCAATATAGGGGAAAAATGCAAAGTGTGTTTTCTCAGAATTAAAATTTAAGTCTACAGTGATCTTTGTAATAAGGACTGAATATCACTGAAATATTTAATACTATTGTTTCTGTTAACTAATTTCACTATCTTGTTAGAAGGATATCTTTAGAAAAATGGTGTTGTCCCTATTGTTAAGAGCCATGTCTTCCCACTTTAGTTCTAGGTCGTTGGTTTCTACAAACTAGACTTAATCAAAATGATTATTCTGATTCTGGCTTTGATATGATGTTTAGAACGAGGTTTTGTGTTCACTGTCACAATTCAAAGGACTTACTCATCCTCCTTTTCACATTGGGTTGACTTCCTCAAACTTTACCAAGCGGACACATGAGAAAGTCTTTCATCCCATCCACCAAGATCTTCTACTGGTTATCTATCTATCTATCTATCTATCTATCTATCTATCTATATATATATAAATAAACAACTAAGTGAATTTAATGTTGCATTACATTTTATTTTGTCCAAGAACAATAAAATCTTAGACTTCAGGTTTGGTGGTTATACAGAAATGGGATCTGAAAGAGAGATAACTTTAATACTTCTTCAATTCCTCTACTGAATGACTCTTTTCTTGAAGCTTCCCCTGAGGATGATGCAGACTTAATGTCATCAAATGATTTATTTTTTTTTTTTCCTCAGTAGATTTTCATGGAAAAACCAGACTAATTTTGGCTCTCTTATTCTATATCCAGTTAGTTCCAGCTAAAATCATTACCTCTGTTTATATTCATAGGTTTAATATTATATTTTCAATTACTGTGGTAAAGATGTAATCCAGATATAGTCTGATTATTTCTATTTAAAAGGCAAATCAGATATCTTGATTTCAGAAGGCAACATGACAGAGAAATAGGGAGTACCATACTTCTGCCTGCATCTGTCAACGAAAGAAGAGCTGAAGCCAAAGGGTTCTGAATCGCAAGAGGCTGGAAGGAAAACACATGGAGTCCACTAAGCAGATGACCTCATAGGTGCATGATTGAGAACTGGGGCAGATAAACACAGGCCAGGACATGGAGCCATGGAGGTCAAAGAGCCCCCTCTGTGGATGGACAAAGGGAAAAGAAAGAGCAACTAGGGAAGCAAAGAACTGTCCCTAGAAAAGAGAAAACCTTGGCCCAGGCTGGAGAGGGAGCATATTATCCCATCTCTAATGGCAGGGATTCCAGAGAGAGATCCTATCCCTAACTGCAGAGCTTTATTTGGGCTGGGTGCCCTAGTACCAGACATTCCCTCCGGGATAGAAGCTATGCAAGGGACGCATTTGGCATCAGGAGAGACAGATCCCCTACTTGATCCCCTGCTAGGAAGTGCCCTGACTTGCCAGATTGCATTTCGGGCAGTATCATTAATGCAGATGGAGTAAGATCTGGAAAGGCTGGGTGTGGGACATAGTCCACGGCTACCTTGGCTGTGCCCACGGCACAATGATATGGGACCCAAAAGAGTGATTTGCAATGCCTGTTTCAAGGAGGCACTGGGGGGGTGCCATTTTTCTCCCTGCAACCACCAAGGTGGGGCCTCAGGGAATCGCTCTATGGACACACAATGGAGGCAAGACTCACTGACATCAAGCCACACACATCTGCACTGGGTACCTGCTTTTTTACCAGAGCCCAGAGCAAGACCATCATTGAGGCATTGGCATGATTAACTCTACCAATACTTGCTATTCAGATATTTTCTCCCTTATCTCATTTTTATTTCTCCCCTCCTCTCGCCTGGGTATTCTGGTTGTAGGTTTCCTTAGTCATATTTAATCCATTCTTTTCATGCATGTTCTACACCTCTGATGTTACCTTGCTTTCTCTCTCTCTCTGAAATAATCAGACTATATAATTTCTCTGGGTAACATTATGTTTATTTTTTTTCTTCATCCTGACATCCTGCCATATTCTCCTTTTTCTTTCTCTGAATTAAGCCTCTTAGCCTCTCTTTCTGGTCAAGGATCAATTTCTGATTCTCCCCACCCATATCATTTCTATCTTTATAATGTTCTTCCATGAGCACTCTCCAACCTGCTCTTTATTTGTAGCTGAGACATCTGGTTTTATGGTTTTAGGCTGTCCTTGGTCTTCTGTTGTTTTTGTTTTGTTGTTGTGTTTTTTTTTTTCGGTTTACTAATTTGTTTGATCTGTTGGTGCATTTGTGTGCTTTTGTTCACTGTTTGTCTGTCTGATTTCCTTTCAAAGGCTATCTCAAGAAACAAGCCAAAGTACACATGGTAGAGAGTCACAAATAACACTATGAGTAGAGGGAAAAAAATAACCAATGTCACAGCAAGAGAGACAAAGTGACACCGTTAAAAGAACACTTCCTGAACAGACGGTCCATGGACAGTCTATGAGCCTCCTTTAATATACAAGTACTTGCACGTGCGAAGCGCACAACAAACTTTTAAAACATACAAGAGACAGAAAGCTAGCCAAAATGATGAAACGGAAGAACTCTCCTCTAAAGAAATTCCAGGAAGAAGTGATAGCTAAAGAATTGTTCAAAAACAGATATAAGCAACAGTACTGAACAAGAATTTTGAACAATAGCCATGAAATTAATCGCTGGGCTTGAAAAAGCCATGTAAAGCATCAGAAGAGTTATTGTTCAAAAGATTTTGGATCTTAAAAATAGTTATGATGAATTAAAAAATGCTATAAATGAGGTGCATAACAAAATGGAGACAGCCATTGCACGGATTGAACACACAGGGAGAATAAGTGAATTAGAAGACACAATTATAGAAAAAGTGGAAGCAGAGAAAAAGAGAGATAAATTGATCCAAGAGCATGAAAGGAGAATTCCAGAACTGAGTGATACAATCAAACGGAACAATATCCATGTTATAGGAATTCTAGAAGAAGAGAGAAAGAAAGGGGATAAACCGGTACTTGAACAAATTATAGCTGAGAAATTCCCAATTCTGGGAAAGGAAACAGACATTGGAATCCAAGAAGCACAGAGAACTCCCATCAGATGTAATTTGAATCGATCTTCTGCATGACATCTCATAGTGAAACTGGCAAAATATAAGGACAAGAGAGAATTCTGAAAGCAACTAGGGTTAAAAGGGCCCTAATATAGAAAGACAGACATATCAGAGTAGCTGCATACCTATATACTGAAACTTGTCAGGCCAGAAAAGAATGGCAGGGAGTCTTCAACGTGACGAACAGAAAAAATATGCAGCCACGGATCCATTATCCAGAAAACCTGTCATTCAGAATAGAAGGAGAGAAAAAGTTTTTCCCAAACAAAAATTGAATGAATTCATCACCACTAACCCACTCTTACAAGAAATCCTAAGGGGGACTCTATGAGGGAAATGTTGCAACACAAGTTACCAGAGAAACCACTACAAGCATGAATTCTACAGAGAACACAATGACTCTAAACCCATATTTTTCAATAATAACACTGACTGTAAATGGACTAACAGCTCCAATTAAAAGACATAGGCCATCATAATGGATAACAAAACAAGATCCATCTATTTGCTATCTACAAGAGACTCATTTGAGACCTGAGGATGCCTTCAGATTAAAAGTGAGGGGATGGTGGGGCTACTGGGTGGCTCAGTCGGTTAAGTATCCGACATCGGCTCGGTCATGATCCCATGGTTCAGGGGTTCGAGCCCCGTGTCTGGCTCTATGCTGACAGCTCGAAACCTGGAGCCTGGTTCAGTTTCTCTGTCTCACTCTCTGTCTCCCTACTCCCCCATTCCTCATGCCCTGTGTCTCTCTGTCTCAAAACTACATAAATTATGTTTAAAAACAGAAATTGAGGGGATGAAGAAATATCTATCATGACTTTAAACCCACATATTACAATAATAACACTGAATGATAATGGGCTGAATGCTCCAATCAAAAGACACGGGGTACCATGAATGGATAAAAAAAAAACACAAAATCCATCTATTTGTTGTCTACGGAAACATATTTTAGACTGGAAGATACCTTCAGATTAAAAGTAAGGGGATGGAGAAATATATATCATCCTACTGGAAGTCAAAAGAAAACTAGAGTAGCCATACTTATATCCAACAAAGTGGACTTTAAAGTTAAGGCACTAAAAAGTGATGAGGAAGGACGTTATATAATAATTACAGGGTCTATCAATCAGGAAGAGCTAAGAATTATAAATGTCTATGCACTGAATTTAGAAACACCCAATTACATAAAACAAACACAAACATAAGAAATCTTATTGATAAGAATTTTCTTATATCATGGGAATTTAATACTCAATTTACAGAAATGGATAGATCAACAAGACAGAAAATCACTAAAGAAACAATAGACCGGATTGACACATTGAACCAGTTGGATCTGACAGATATATTTAGAACTTTACATCCTGAGGCTGTGGAATTCACTTTCTTCCCAAGTGTGCATGGCACATTCTCAAAGATAGATCACATACTGGGTCATAAAGCAGCCCTCAATAAATAAATAAATAAATAAATAAATAAATAATAAATAAATAAAATAAAAGAACTGAGATCATACCATGCACTCCTTCAGATCACAATGTTATGAAATTTGAAATCAATCAGAGGAAAATGCCTGGAAAACCTCCAAAAAATATGGAGGTTAAAGAACACCCTACTAAAGAACAAGTGGGCCAACCAGACAGTTAGAGAAGAAATTTAAAAATATGTGGAAAAATTGAAAAAGAAAATACAACAATCCAGACTCTAAGGGATGCGGCAAAGGCAGACCTAAGAGGAAAGTCCATTGTACTCCAGGACTATTTCAAGAAATTTGAAAAAGTCCAATATAAAATCTAACAGCACACCTAAAGGAACTAGAAGGAGAGCCACAAGAGCACCCCAAACCCAGTAAGAGAAGAGAAATCATAATAATCAGGGCAGAAATAAATATACAGAATCCAAAAAAAAAAATGTTGAACAGATCAGTGAAACCGAAAGATTTTTTTTTCAAAATAAACAAAATTGATAAACCTCTAGCCAGTCTTCTCAGAAAGAAAAGAGAGCACCCAATTATATAAAATCACAAATTAAAATGGATTTATTACAATCAATCTCTCAGAAATTCAAGCAATTATCAGGGAACAGTATGAAAAATTATATGGCAAAACACTGGACAACCTAGAAGAAATAGATAAATTTCTAAACACTCCCACACTACCAAAACTCAAACTGGAAAAGATAGAAAATCTGAAGAGACCCATCACTAGTGAAGAAATTGAATCAGTTATCAAAAATCTCCCAATGAATAAGAGTCGTAGCCCAGATGGCTTCCTTGGGGAATTACACCAGACATTTAAATCAGAGTTAATATGCATTCTTCTCAAGCTATTAAAAAATAGAAATGGAAGGAAAACATCTGGACTCATTTGACAAAGCCATCATCACTTTGATTCCCAAAACACACAGAGACTCAGCATAAAAAGAGAACTACAGGCCAATATCCTTGATGAATACAGATGCAAATATCCTCAACAAGATACTCGCCAATCGAATTCAACAGTATATAAAAAGAATTACCAACATGATTAACCGGGATTCATTCCTGGGTTACAGAGCTGGTTCAATATTCACAAATCAATCAATGCAATACATCACATTAACAAAAGAATATATAAAAACCATATGACCCTGTCAATAGATGCAGAAAAGGCATTTGAAAAAAAAAAAAACACAGCATCCTTTCTTAATAAAGACCCTTGAGAAAATCGGGATAGAAGGAATTCACTTACACATCATAAAAGCCATTTATGATAATCCCTCAGCCAACATCATCTTCAATGGATAAAAACCCTCTGATATCAGGAACACAACAGGGATGTCCACTCTCACCACTGTTGTTTAACATAATGCTGGAAGATCTATCATCAGCAGTAAGAAAACAAAAGGAAATCAAAAGCATCAGAATTGGTAAAGAAGAAGTCAGTCAAGCTTTCACTTTTTGCAAACAACATGATACTCTACATAGAAAACCCGACAGACTCAACCAGAAGCCTACTAGAACTGATCCATGAATTCAGCAAAGTCACAGGGTAAAAATCAACGTACAGAAATCGGTTGCATTTTTATACACCAATAATGAAGCAATGGAAAGAGAAATCAAGGCACGGATCCCATTCACAATTGGATAAAAAATATAAAATACCTAGGATTTAACCTAAGCAAAGATGTAAAAGATCTGTATGTTGAAAACTATAGAAAAGTTGTGAAGGAAATTGAGTAATACACAAAGAAATGGAAAAACATTCCATGCTCGTGGACCCGAAGAACAAATATTGTTAAAATGTTATCACTACCCAAACCAATCCACGCATTCAATGCAATCCCAATCAAAATTGCACAAGCATTCTTCTCAAAGCTACAACAAACTATCCTAAAATTTGTATGGAACCAAAAAAGTCCCAGAATAACCAAAGCAATATTGAAGAAGCAGCCCAAAATGGGAGGCATCACCATCCAAGACTTTAGCCTCTACTACAAAGCTGTCATCATGACAATATGCTATTGGCACAAAAAAAGACACATAAACCAGTGGAATAGAGCAGAGAACCCAGTATTGGACCGAAAAATAGATGGCCATATAATATTTGACAAAGCAGGAAAGAGTATCCAATGGAAAAAAGACAGCCTCTTTAATAGATGGTGCTGGGAGAACTGGAGAGCAACATGCAGAAGAATGAAACTAGAACACTTTCTCACACCATACACTAAAATAACCTCAAAATGAATGTTGGACCCGAATGTGAGACAGGAAACCATCAAAATCCTAGACGGTAAATCAGGAAAAAACTCCTTGACGTCAATCGCAGCAGTTTCTTACTCAACTCATCTCCAAAGGCAACAGAATCAAGAGCAAAAATGAACTATTGGGATCTCATCAAGATAAAAAGCTTCTGCATGGCAAAGGAAACAATCAATGAAACTAATAGTCAACTGACTGAATGGTAAAAGATACTTGCAAATGATATATCTGATAAAGGGCTAGTATCCAAAATCTATAAGGAACTCACCAAACTCCACACCCCCCCAAAAAAACAGATAATCCAGTAAAGAAATGGGTAGAAGACATGAACAGATACTTCTCCAAAGAGGACATCCTGAATGCCAACAGACACATGAAATGATGCTCAGCGTCACTCATCGTTAGGGAAACACAAATCAAAACCACACTGAGATATCACCTCATGCCGGTCAGAATGGCTAAAATGAACAAATCAGGAGACTATGGATGCTGGTGAAGATGTGTTGAAACGGGCACCCTCCTACACTTTTGGTGGGGATGGAAACTGGTACAGCCACTCTGGAAAACAGTGTGGAGGTTCCTCAAAAAATTAACAATAGAACTCCCCTATGACCCAGCAACAGGTGGGTGCCTGTGACCCAAGGGACACAGGAGTGCTGATGCATAGGGGCACATGAACTACCCCAAAGTTCATAGAAGCACTTTCAACAATAGCCAAATCATGGAAACAGCCTAAATATCCATCAACTGATGAAGGGATCAAGAAGATGTGTTTTATATATACAGTGGAAAACTACATGGCAATGAGGAAGAATGAAATCTTGTCATTTGAAGCAATCTGGATGGAACTCAAGGGTGTTATGCTAAGTGAAATAAATCAGGCAGAGGACAGATACTATATATTTTCACTCATATGTGGAACGGAAGAATCGTAACAGAGAATCATGGGGGAGAGGGAGGAGAAAATAGGGAGAGGGAGGGATGCAAAACATAAGACACTCTTTATTTTTTTAATGTTTTATTTATTTCTAAGTGAGAGAGAAAGAGACAGCATGAGCAGGGGAGGGTCAGAAAGAGAGGGAGTCACAGACTGAAACAGCCTCCAGGCTCCGAGATGGCAGTCAGCACAGAGCCCGACGCGGGGCTCGAACCCATGAACCGCGAGATCATGACCTAAGCGAAAGTCGGACGCTTAACCGACTAAGCCACCCAGGCGCCCCAGTAAGACACTCTTTAAATACTGAGAACAAACAGGGTTAATGGGTGGGGGAGAACAGAAAAGGGGTGATAGGCATTGAGGAGATCATTTGTTCGGATGAGTACTTGGTATTCTATATGGAAACAAACTTGAAAATAAACTGTAAGAGGAAAAAAATAATTATGTTATGTATTAATATGTAATGCTATGATCAAATCTAATATAGTGAATATATGCAGAACCTTCTGGGAAAATACATTGCTATAATAAATTAAGTTTCAGTTTTGTAATGGTCTTTGAAAAATTATATAGGTTATTATAACTGGCTTTCCATTCTCAAGTTATTTGCATATTGTAATTAAATGAATTCATATTTTTAGAAGACCACAAATTGGAAAGTAGAATCTAGAGACTTGTTTATCAAAATGTCATACACATAGCTGCAATTAAGCTTTTACCTAGAAGATTACAATTAACATGCATGTTTGTATTTTTTAATTTTTTAACATACACTGTTTTATTAGCTTCAGGTGTACAATATATAATTTAGCAGTCACTTACATCACCCTGTGGGCATCACAAGTACAGTTGTAAACCCCCAACACCTGTTTAATTCATATCCCCACTCACCTCCCCTATGGTATCCATCAGATAGTTCTCTATAATAAAGATTTGTTTCTTGCTTTGTCTCTCTTATTTTTCCCATACCTGTTTGTTTTATTTCTTAAATTCCACATATGAGGGAAATCTTATAGTATTTATCATTCTCTGATTAATTTATCTTGCTTACCATTACAGTATGTAGCTCCTTTCTTACAAATGGCAAGCTTTCATTCTTTTTTATGGCTGAATGATATTCCATTATATACATATATACATACACACACACACACACACACACACACACACACACACACACACACACATATATGCCATTATCCATTCACCTATTGAGGGAGTCATGGGTTGCTTCCATATCATAGCTATTTTAATAATTTTGCAATAAACATAAGGGTGCAAATATCCCTTTGAATGAGTGTTCTTGTATTATTTGGATGCATACCCGGTAATGCAATTACTGGATTGAAAAGTAGTTCTAGTTTAATCATTTTGAGGAAATTTCATAATATTTTCTAGAGTGGCTGCATCAGTTTGCAGTCCCACTAACAGTGCAAGAGGGTTTCCCTTTCTCCACGTCCTTGCCACACCTGTTATTTCTTGTGTTGTTGATTTTAGTCATTGACAGGTGTGAGATGATATATCATTGTACTTTTAATTTGCATTTCCTTGATGATGAGAATCTTTTCATGTGTCCACGTGTATGTGTTCTTTGGAGAAATGTGTGTTGATATCTTCTGCCGAATTTTTAATTGGATTATTTGTTTTTTGGGTGTTCAGTGTTATAAATTCTATATAAATTTTGGATACCAGCCCTTTATCAGATATGTCATTGGCAAATATCTTTACAGTCGTTACACCTGATTTGAAAGAACATGCTGTCCTTGTTCCCTTCTAGGATTTTTACAGTTTCAGGACTCACATTTACGTCTTCAATATATTTTGAATTTATTTTTTTGTATAATGTAAGAAAGTGGTCCAGTTTCTTTATTTTGCATGCTGCTGTCCAGTTTTCTCAACAGCATTTGTTACAGAAACCTTCCCACTAATTATTCTTTCCTGTTTCATTGATGATTAATTGACCATATAATTTCGCATTCACTTCTGGGTTTTTTCTTCTATTCTATTGATCTATGTGTCTATTTTTTGTGCCAGTATCATACTGTTTTGATGACTACAGCTTTGTAATCAACTACAAGTCTGGAATTGTGAAGCCTTCCAGCTTTGCTATTGTTTTTCAAGATTGCTTTAGCGATTCAGTGCCTTTGTGGTCCCATACAAAGTTTAGGAGTGTCTATTCTACCTCTCTGAAAAAGTGCTGTTGGTGTTTTGATAGGAATTGCATTAAATGCATAGATTTCTTTGAGAAGTATATACATTTTGACAGTATTTGTTCTTCCAATCCATGAGCATGAAATGCTTTTCCATTTCTTTGTGTCATTTTGTATATCCTCAATCAGTATTTGATAGTTTTCAGACTTTAGGTCTTCATTTCTTTGGCTAGGTTTATTTGTAGGTATCTTGGTGCAATTGTAAATAAGATTGGTTTTTTCCTCTTTCTGCTGCTTCATTGTTGCTGAAAAGACACATATTTATGTGCATTGATTTTGTATCCTGCAACTTTACTGAATTCATATATCAGTTCTAGCTGTGTGTGTGTGTGTGTGTGTGTGTGTGTGCGCGCGTGCGTGAGCGAGTAATATTTCAGGTTTTCTATATATAGTAATTCATCTGAAATTTTTACTTTTCCTTATTGATTTGGATTCCTCTTATTTCTTTTTATTGTCTGATTGCTGTGGCTAGGACTTCCAGTACCATGTTGAATAAAAGTAGTAACATCCTTGTCTTGTTCCTGAACTTCTGGAAAAAGAGCTGTTTATCCACACTAAGGATGATGTTAGCTGTGGGTGTTTTATAGACTGCCTTCATTATTATCAGATAAGTTCCCTCTAAACCTGTTTTGTTAAGGGTTTTATCATGAAGGGATTTGAAACTTTGTCAAATTCTTTTTCCCATCTACTGAAATCATATTTTTCTTATCTTTTCTGTTATTAATGTCATGTGTCACACTGTTTGATTTCTGAATATTGAACCACACTTGTAAACCAGGGATAAATCCCACTTAATCATGGTGAATGGTTTTAATGCATTTTTAAATTTGGGCTGCTAGTATTTTAAAAGTTGGGTTTTTTTTTTTTGTTTTGTTTTCTTTTTTTTTTTATTTCTAAGAGAGAGAGAGAGAGAGAGAGAGAGCGTGAACAGGGGAGGGTCAGAGAGAGAGGGAGTCACAGACTGAAACAGGCTCCAGGCTCTGAGCTCGCAGTCAGCACAGAGCCCAACGCGGCCCCCGAACCCACGAACCGCGAGATCATGACCTAAGCAAAAGTCAGGACGCTCAACCGACTAAGCCACCCACGCCCTAAAGGTTGCTAGTATTTTATTGAGAACTTCACATATCTGCTCATCAGAGATACTGGCCTGTAGTTCTCCTTTTTAGTGAGTCTTTACTGGGTTAAGGGTCTAAGGGTATGCTGGTTTCATCGAATTAATTTGTAAGTTTCCTTCCTTTTCCTTTTTTTTGGGGGGGATAGTTTGAAAACTATGTGTATTCAGTCTTCTATAAGTATTTCATAGAACTCTCCAGTGAAAACATCTAGCCATTGACTTTGGTTTTTGACAGTTTTTAAATTACTGACTCAATTTCTTTGATGGTTATTGGTTTGTATAAATTTTCTATTTTTTAAATTTTATTTTTTAAATCTTTATTTTTTTTTACAAATAGTTTATTGTCAAGTTGGTTTCCATATAACACCCAGTGCTCATCCTCACAAGTGCCTCCTCCATGTCCATCTCCTCCCTACCCCCTGACACCCATCAGTCCTCAGTTTGTTCTCAGCATTCAAGAGTCTCTCATGGTTTGCCTCTCTCCCTCTCCTCCACTATTTCACCCCTTCTTCTCCCCATAGTCTTCCGAAAAGTTCTTCCTAATCCTCCTATATGTGCAAACATGGTATTTGTCCTTCTCTGCCTGACTTATTTCGCTCAGCATAGCCCTCTCAAGTTCTATCCATGTTGCTACATATGGCCAAATTTCATTCTTTCTCATTACGATGCAGTATTCCATCATATAGATAAACCATGTCTTCTTGATCCATTCGTCCTTTGATGTCTGGTAGAATTCCCCAGGGAAGACATCAGGTCCAGGGCTCTTATTTGTTGGGAGATTTTTGACAACTGATTCAATTTCTTCACTCGTTATGGGTCTATTCAGATTTTCTATTCCCGTGTGAATTTTGGTAGTGAGTGTGTGTTTAGGAATTTGTCCATTTCTTCTAAGTGGTCCAATTTGTTGGCATATAATTTTTCATAGTATTCCATGATAATCGCTTGTATTTCTGAAGGGTTGGTTGTAATAAGTCCATTTTCATTGATAATTTTGTCTATTTGAGTTCTCTCTCTTTTCTTTCTGATAAGTCTTGCTAGAGGTTTGTCAGTTTTGTTTATTTTTTCAAAACACCAACTCTTGGTTTTATGGACCTGTTCAATTGTTTCTTTGGTCTCTATATTGTTTATTTCTGCTCTAATTTTTACTATTTCTCTTCTTCTACTGGGTTTAGGGCGTTCTTGTTGCTCTGCGTCTAGTTCCTTTAGGTGAGCTGTTAGATTTTGGACCTGCACTTTTCCTAATCTCTTGAAATAGGCCTGGAGCGCAATGGACTTTCCTCTTAGGACTGCCTTTGCCGCATCCCATTGATTTTGGATTGCTGTGTTTTTATTTTCATTTGTTTCCATATATTTTTTAATTTCATCTCTAATTGCCTGATTGGCCCATTCATTCTTTAGTAGGGTGTTCTTTAACCTCCATGTTTTTGGAGGTTTTCCAGACTTCTTCCTGTAATTGATTTCAAGTTTCAAAGCATTATGATCTGACAGTGTGCATGGTATAATCTAATTCTTTTATATTTATTGAGGGCTGCTTTATGTCCCAGTATGTGATCGATCTTGGAGAATGTGCCATGCGCACTTGAGAAGAAAGTAAATTCCCTGGCCTCAGGATGTAAAGTTCTAAATACATCCGTCAGGGGCGCCTGGGTGGCTTAGTCGGTTAAGTGTCCGACTTTCGCTTAGGTCATGATCTCACAGTTCGTGGGTTTGAGCCCCGCGTCGGGCTCTGTGCTGACTGCCAGCTCAGAGCCTGGAGCCTGTTTCAGTCTGTGACTCCCTCTCTCTCTGACCCTCCCCTGCTCACGTTGTCTCTCTCTGTCTCCTAGAAATAAATAAAAATATTAAAAAAATAAATAAATACATCCGTCAGATCCAACTGGTCCAATGTGTCTTTCAAGTCCATTATTTCTTTAGTGATTTTCTGTCTGGTTGACCTATCCATTGTTGTAAGTGGAGTATTAAAATCCCCTGCTATTAACACATTCTTATCTCTAAGCTGGTTTCTGTTTGTAATTAATTGCTTTAGATATTTAGGTGCTCTCTTATTCGGTGCATAGACATTTATGATTGCTAGTTCTTCCTGATGGATGGACCCTGTAATTATTCTGTAGTGCCCTTCTTCATCTCTTGTGATTGTCTTTAATTTAAAGTCCAGTTTGTCTGATATAAGTATAGCTACTCCGGCTTTCAGCTGATTTCCTATAGCATGATATATATTTCTCCATCCCCTTACTTTTAATCCGAAGGTATCGTCCAGTCTAAAATGAGTTTCTTGTAGACAGCATATAGATGGATTTTGTTTTTTTTTATCCATTCTGCTACCCTATGTCTTTTGATTGGAGCATTCAGCCCATTTACATTCTGTGTTATTTTTGAAATATGTGAGTTTAGAATCTTTGTATCTTTTGTTGGGTTCATGTTTGTGGTGGTGTCTCTGGTATCTTTGTTCCTTGCAACCTTTCCTTCAGAGCGTCCCCCTCAGGATTTCTTGTAGGGCTGACGTAGTGGTGACAAATCCTTTCAATTTCTGTTTATTTGGAAAGGTTTTTATGTCTCCTTCTATTTTGAATGACAGGCTTGCTGGATAGAGGATTCTTGGCTGCATATTTTTACTGTTCATCACATTGAAGATCTCTTGCCATTCCTTTCTGGCCTGCCACGTTTCAGTAGATAGGTCTGTCACCACTCTGATAGGTTTCCCTTTGTATGTGAGGGCCCTTTTCTCCCTAGCTGCTTTCAAAATTCTCTCTTTGTCCTTGTATTTTGCCATTTTTACGATGATATGTCGTGCAGAAGATCGATTCAAGTTACATCTGAGGGGAGTCCTCTGAGCCTCTTGTATTTCAACATTTACTTCCTTCCCCAGGTCGGGGAAGTTCTCTGCTATAATTTGTTCCAGGACTCCTTCAGCACCTTTCCCTCTCTCTTCCTCTTCTGGGATTCCTATGATACGGATATTGTTGCGTTTGACTGTATCGCTGAGCTCTCGAATACTTCTTTCCTGTTCCTGGATCAGTTTGTCTCTTTTTTTGTCAGCTTATTGTTTTTCTATAATGGTGTCTTCTAAATCAATTATTCTCTTTTCTGCCTCTTCAATCCGTGCATTGGAGGCCCCTAATTTATTATGTATCTCATTTATCGAATTTTTAAATTCTTCTTACCTATTTTTATTTTCCATTCTGTCTGTAGCCATAGTTTCTTTGATGTCCCCTATGTTTTATTCAAGCCCAGCTATTAATTTTACCATTATTATTCTAAAATCTTGTTCAGTTATGCTGCCTATATCTGTTTTGAGTAGTTCATTAGCTGTCATTTCTTCTTGGAGTTTCTTTGGAGGAGAGCTCTTTCCTTTCATCATTTTAGTTAGCTTTCAGGCTCTTTTTGGTTTTAAAGACCTGTTAATGCTCTCTGTATCTATGAGCGCTGCTATATTTAAGAAGACTCTTTGACTGTCCAGGGTCTATCCTTTCAGAGAACTTTTTTTGAATGGTATCTCTTGGTTTCTCTTGTTGGGACCTTGGTTATTTTATTTTCCTATTCGTAGTGATATTTGGGACTCTCCACCTGTGTACTCTGGCTTGTTTCTTGAGGTAGCCCTGGAAAAGAAAACAGACAGAGAAACACACAGGGCTAGAGAGCACACAAACACACAGGCTAATTCAACTAACATGCAAAGTGGGAAAATGAAAAAGTGAAGAGAAAAGAAGGAGGAGAGAGGGCGAATAATAGGGAGTATAAAATATATAAAAGAGTCAAAAAGGAGAAAAGAAAAGGAAAAAAGAAGAAAACCGATGAACAAAGAACGGATTAAAGCATATAACCAGATTGCCCAGCTACAGTTAAATAGCGGTGTGTATGCAGTTCTGGTTGAAGAGCATAGAGAAAGAGGGAGAAGTCAGGGCGGGGATGAGGCAAAATTGGAAATAGAATGAACAGGCAGAAGGGATACGAAGCTTTATTCAAAGAGGTAAAGGGTAGAATATGGTTGGATAGGTGAGAGAAGGATGCTGGTATTAGCCAGAGAAACTATATAGTCTAATTACTCCTGAGAGAAAGAGATGAAAATGTCAGTAGGTGTAGAATTTACATCTACAGAATGGACTCGTTGTGATTGTTTAAGCAAGCCGGTGACCAGAGTTAATCAGGTCAGTGTTCTGGGGGAAAAAGAGAGAAAAGAGAAAGAAGAAGAAAAAAAGGAAGTGAAAAAAAGGGAGGAGGGCACCTCTCAGGCAGGGATGGGCGTGGCGTGATCCAATGCCTCAGGCGGGAGCTCTGCCTTGGCGGCTGTGGGGAGGAGAGTGACAGTGCTCCAGTCCCTTCTTGAACCAAGCGCTGCACCTCGCTTTTTTGGGCGTGTAAACTCCCCGTACCGGGGCGCAGCTGAAGTTGGTTGCACTCTTCAACCCAGGCCAGTCCCAATCTCCAAATCCCAGTCCGCGCGCCCCGCTGAAATTGCCTTAGACACAGCTTCCCAGGCAACCCCCTCAGGGCAATTCCAGGCCCCCTGCCGAGCTCTGGGGGTGGAGTCAGAATCGCTGCTTCCTTCTCTGGGTCGGGCTGGCGCGCATGGGCGGGGGCTTGCCTGCCGGGTGCGCAGAGCCCGCTGGAGTGAGGAAAACCGGGTCCCTCTATGGCTCGTCACCCGAACACGAACTCACAGGCAAATTTCCCAGTTTTTAGCTCTTTGCCTTCCCTCTAGAGTTCCAGCCAGCCAGGAGCGCGGACGCCCGGTGTCAGCGTGCGGCTCTTTCTGGGGCCCAAGCCGCCCGGGAGGACAATGGCGGCAGGCGCGCCGCCTCTCTGAAGTCCAGCCGCCAGGAGCCCGCACAAAGAAGCAGTCTGTGCGCTCAGCCACCCCCAGGACCAGTTGGCGCGAGGGGACCTGGCATGCAGGTATTTGGCAAGTACGGTCTTTCTATGCCCCGAGCGGTGGTTTTCCCCCCGAGCGGAGGTTTTTCTGTTTCGGACTCTCTCTTTTTCCCCTCTCACTCCCCGTAGAGGGTAGAGGGGGATCGCCTCCCACCCTGGAGTCTCCGATCCCGGCCCGATTTTATCTTCCCCGGTTCGCACTCACGTTAGAAGGCTTTCTCAGTGGATTCTGCGTCCTTTTTCTCCCAGTCTCTCAGGTTTTGTAAGGTTTCCAATGGCTTCAGATCTTTTCCGTGTGATGTATGGGCGAGAGTGCAAGTATGTAGCTCCTTACTTCTCTGCCATCTTGCCCCCTCTGTCGATCTAGTTTCATTCTTATGCATGTTGTTGTCCAGGTCTCCCCACACCATCTTTTAAAGAGTCCGTCTTTTTTCCATTGGATACTCTTATCTTGCTTTTTCAAAGATTAGTTGGGTGTAAATTCGTGGGTCCAATTCTGAGTCCCATATTCTTTTACACTGTTTTATGTGTCTGTTTTTGTGCCAATACCATACTGTCTTATTGATTACAGCCTTGTACTAGAGGCTAAAGTTTAGGATTTTGATGCCTCCCGTTTTGGTTTTCCTCTTCAATATTACCTTGGCTATTCAGGATCTTTTGTTGTTCCGTGCAAATTTTAGGATAGTTTGTTCAAGTTTTGAGAAGAAATCTGGTGGAATTTTGATTGGGATCGCATCAAATGTGTAGATGCTTTGGGAAGTTATGATATTTTAACTACATTTATTCATCTTATCCATGAGCATGGAATGTTTTTCCATTTCTTTGTGTCTTCTTCAATTTCCTTCATAAGTTTGCTATAGTTTCCATCTTACAGATTGCTTATAATTTTGGTTAGGTTTTTTCCTAGGTATTTTATGGTGTTTTGTGCAATTGTGAGTGGGATCAGTTTCTTGATTTCTCTTTCTGTTGCCCCATTGTTGGTGTATAAAATGCAACCAATTTCTTTACGTTGATTTTGTAATCTGCAACTTTGCTGAATTCATGGATCAGTTCTAGAAGGCTTCTGGTGGAGTCTGTCTGGTTTTCTATGTAGAGTATCATATCGTCTGCAAAAAGTGAAAGTTTGACTGGAGGTTTTACAGACTTCTTTCTGTGACTGATTTCAAGATTCATAGCAATGTGATCTGAAAGTGTGCATGGTATGATCTCAATTCTTTTATATTTATTGAGGACTGCTTTGTGTCCCTGTATTGTATCTTGGAGAATGTCCTATGTGCACTTGAGAAGAAAGTGAATTCCATGGCCTCAAGATTTAGAGTTCTAAATATATCGGTCAAACCCATCTGGTCCAGTGTGTCATTCAAATCC
Source organism: Proteles cristata cristata (assembly GCA_017311185.1). NCBI lineage: Eukaryota > Metazoa > Chordata > Mammalia > Carnivora > Hyaenidae > Proteles > Proteles cristata. The sequence continues at coordinate 171,848 of JAESUZ010005006.1, read as the reverse complement.
ATTGTTTCTTTAGTGATTTTGTGTCTAGTTGATGTATCCATTGCTGTAAGTGGCGTATTAAAGTTCCCTGCTAATAGCACATTCTTAACCATAATACTGTTTCTGTTTGTGATTAATTGTTTTATATATTTGTGTGCTTCCATATTCGGTGTACAGACATTTATAATTGTTAACTCTTCCTGATTGATAGCCCTGTACTTATTATATAATGCCTTTCTTCATCCCTTGTTAGTGTCTTTTCTTTAAAGTCCAGTTTATCTGATATAAGTATAGCTACTCCAGCTTTATTTTGACTTCAAGTAGTATAATATACATTTTTCCATACCTTTACTTTCAATCTGAAGGTGTCCTCCAGTTTAAAATGAGTTTATTGTAGACAGCAATTAGATTGATTTTTTTTATGAATTCTGCTACCTTATGTCTTTTGATTGGAGCATTTAGCCCATTTACATTCAGTGTTATTATTGAAATATGTGGGTTTAGAGTCATTGTGTCCCTTGTGGGATTCATACTTGTGGTGGTATCTCTCGTATCTTGCATTCCTTGCAACACTTCCCTCAGAGCGTTCCCCTCAGGATTTCTTGTAGGGCTGGTTTAGTGGTGAAGAATTCTTTCAATTTTTGTTTATTTGGAAAGACTTTATCTCTCCTTCTATTCCGAATGACAGGCTTGCTGGATAGAGGATTCTTGGCTGCATGTTTTTACTGAGCATCACATTGAAGATTTCTTGCCATTCCTTTCTGGCCTGCTATGTTTCAGTAGAGAAGTCTGTCACCACTCTGATAGGTTTCCCTTTGTATGTTAGGGTCCCTTTATCTCTAGATGCTTTCAGAATTCTCTCTTTGTACTCATATTTTGCCATTTTCCCTATGATATGTCATGCAGAAATCGATTCAAGTTACGTCTGATGGGAGTTCTCTGTGCTTCTGGAATTTCAGCATCTACTTTTCTCCCCAATTTGGAGAAGTTCTCTGCTATAATTTGTTCAAGGACTCCTTCAGCGCCTTTCCCTTTCTCTTCCTCCTCTGGAATTTGTATGATACGGATATTATTCCGTTTGATTGTTTCTCTGAGTTCTTGAACTCTCCTTTCATGCTTTGTTCAGTTTATTTTTCTTTTTCTCAGGTGCTCTTTTTCTATAATTGTGTCTTCTAAATCACTTATTCTCCTTTCTGCCTCTTCAATCTGTGCATTGGACGCCTCCATTTTATTATGTATCTCATTTATAGCATTTTTTATTCATCACAACTCTTTTTAAGCTCCATAGTCTTTGTAGCAATAGTTTCTCTGATGTCTTCCATACCTTTTTCAAGCCCAGAGATTAATTTTATGACTATTTTTCTATATTCTTGTTCAGTTATTTTGCTTATATCTGTTTTGAGCAGTCCTTTAGCTGTCAATTCTTCCTGGAATTTCTTTGGAGGAGAGCTCTTTCATTTCATCATTTTGGTTAGCTTTCTATCTCTTGTTAGTTTTAAAAGCTTGTTATGTACTCTCTACCTGTGAGCGCTGCAGTACCAAAGAAGACTCTTTGTCCAGGACCTATCCATTCAGAGAGTGTACTTTGAATGGTGTCTCTTGGTCTCTCTTCTTGAGACCTTGGTTATTTTATTTTCTTGCTCATAGTGGTATTTGTTACTGTCCACCATGTGTACTCTTTTTTGTTTTTTTCTTATTAGGGTTTTTATTTGTGGTAGCCCTGGAAGAGAAGACAGACAGACAGACCCACAGGGAACAAAGGCACACAAATGCACAGACAAATCCAACAAACATGCAAACTGAAAGGGAAAAAGAAAAAGAAAAAAGGAAGGGACACATACAAAAAAAATAAAAGAAAGAGGAAGGAGGGAAGACGAATAATAAATATAAAATATACATGAAAAAGGAAAAAAAAGAAAGAAAAGGGAAAAAAAAACAATAGAGAAAGGACAGTCTTAAGTATAGAACCAGAATTCCCAGCTACAAATAAAGAGCCTGGTGTAAGCCGTGCTGATGGAAGAGCATATACAAAGAGAGAAATGACAGGGTGGGGAGGAAGCCAAATTAGAAATGAAATGAGCAGGCAGAAAGACTAAGAGGCTTGATTCAGAGACTGCAAGAGGTGAATATGGTTGGTGAGTAGGCAAAGAAATGAAGATAATGCTATTCAGAGAAACTATTTAGTTTGATTACTCGAGAAAGAGAGAGAGATAAAAAGGTAGCGGTGGAGGTGTAGAATTTACATCCAGAGAATGGATTAAATGCGACTGTTTAAACAAGCCAGTGACCAGAATTACTCAGGGCAGTGCATACATTTTGGTCTTTCCCCGACTCCGGTAAAAAAGAAAAAAAAAGTGGGGGGAGCAGCTCTCTAGCGGTGATGGGCGTGGTTTGGTCCAGTGTGTCCTGAGGGGGTCCTGCAGAGGTGGTTGTGGGGAGAAAAGTGGCGGTGCCCCAGTCCTTTCTCGAACCAAGCGTTGCAACTCACTCTTTTGGGTGTGATTTCCTTGTGCTGGGTGTATAGCTAAGGTGGGCTGTGCTCTATATCCCACACCTGGCATTGTTTCCAGGTCTCAGTCTACGTGCCCCATGGATATTGCCCAAAATATAAACTCGCAGGCGAGTCCCTCAAAACAGTTTCAAGCGTCTCACTTCCCCCCTGAGGGTCCAGCCAAGCCAGAAGCACAACAGTGCAGCTTCAGGCGCCACTTGCGTCCCCTCCAGGTAGCTGGTGAGTGGGGAGCAGTGTCACCCTGGGTCGCCTGGGACCAGTGAATCCTCCTAGGGTCAACTGGACAGCAGGAAATCGGATCCCTCTGTGTCCTGAGCGGAGGTTTTCTCTTCTCCAGCTACAGGGACAGCGTCTTGAGCAGTTTCAGCCATCCTTTCTTTTTTCCCCTAGACTCACCATGGCTCCCTGCAAAAGGGGACACCCACTCCCTCTGTGTCTCCGGTCCCGGCCTGATTTTATCTTCCCCAGTTCATACTCACGCTATAAGGTTTTGTCAGCGGACTCTGTCTCATTTTCCTCCCAAACCCCTGGATTCTGTAAGGGTTACTCTGACTTCAGGCCTTCTCTGCTTGAGAGATGGAGGCGAATGAAATGTAAAGAGCTCCCTACTTCTCCGCCATCTTGCCTCCTCTCCTTTTCCTGCCTTTTCTATTGTTTGGAATATTTGATGAAAATAGGTATTAAGTCTTCTTTATATGTTTGGTAGAATTTTCCTGTGAAGCCATCTTGTCCTGGACTTTTGTTTGTTGGGAGGTTTTTTAAAATATTTGTTTATTTATTTCAGAGGGAGAGAGAGAGAGCATGAGTGGGGAGGGACAGAGAGAGGGTGAGAGAGAGAATCCCAAGCAGGCTCTGCACTGTCAGAGCAGAGCCCAACATGGGGATTGATCCCACACACCATGAAATCATGACCTGAGACACAAAACCAGAGTAGGACACTTGACTGACTGAGCCACCCAGGCCTCCCTTTCAGGAGCTTTTGATTACTGATTAAATTTCTTTGCCGGTTATCAGTCTGTTTAACTTTTATATCTCTTCCTATTTCAAGTTTCTGTAGCATTTGTTTCTAGGTCTGTTCAAGTTTTATATTTCTTCCAGTTTCAGTTTTCTTAGTTTTTATGTTTCTAGGAATTTATCCATTTCTTTGATATTGCTCAGTTTGTTGGCATAAGATTTTTCATAATATTCTCTTCTAATTATTTGTATTTTTGCTTTGTTGGTGATTATTTAACCTCTGCCATTTTTTTCTTTTCTTATCTAGCTCCTTTCTGTTTTCTTTTTGAGAAGTCTGTCTAGAGGTTTTCAATTTTTTTTTTCAAAGTCCCTGCTCTTGGTTTCATTGATCTGTTCTACCTTTTTAAGTTTCTATAACAGTTGTTTCTGCTCTATTCTTTACATTTTCCTTCCTTCTACTGTTTTTGTGCTTGGTTTGCTTTTCTTGTTCTAGCTCCTTTAGGCATAAGTTTGTGTTGTTTATTTATGATTTTTCTTGCTTCTTGAGGGGACCTGTATTGCCATATAAGTCCCTCTTAGGGCTGCTCAAATTGCGTCCCAAAAGCTTTTGACCATTTTGCCCTCATTTTCATGTATTTTAAAATTTCTTCTTTCATTTTCTGGTTGACTGAATCATTGTTTAGTAGCATTTTATTTATCCTCCATATATTTGTGGTCTTTCCATATTTTTCTTATGGTTGACTTCTAGTTTCATAGTGTGTGGTCAGAAAGAGTGCCTGGTATGATTTCAAACTTTTTTGCATTTATTGAGGCCAGTTTTGTGAAGTAAGATGTAATCTCCTCTGGAGAATGTCCTTGTGCACTTGAAAAGAATGTTTATTCTGATTTTGTATGGAAGAATATTAATATATCTGGTCCAGTGTTATGTTTAAAGCCATTGTTTCCTTGTTGATATTCTGTTTAGATAATCTGTGCATTGATTGATGTAACGTGGTAAATTTCCCTACTATGACTGTATTATTATCAATTGGTTCTTTTTTTGCTTCTGTTCTCTTATCCATAGATAACCTGATTCAAAAGTTCTTTTTTTTTTTTAAGGCTGCCAAGGAAGCTCAGTTGATTAAGTGTCTCACTCTTGATTTCAGCTCACGTCATGATCCTAGTGTCATGGCGTCAACCCACAGCTCTCTGCTGTGCATGGATCCTGCTTAAGATTCTTTCTCTCTTTCATCAACTGAAGCTCTCCCACTTTATTTCTCTCTCTAAAAATAAACGTTGTTTTTTAAATGTTCTCTTTTTTTATGTATTCATGCACACTTATAATTATCCTATAAAAATAGATAATGAAATTCAGTGAATGGGGATAACAGTAAGGGAGCTAATTCTAGGGGATAAAGTACAATGGAAAGTAGGATGTTGTCTCTAGTTGAGTAGTTTCTGTTAACTTCTGTACTTATTGAATTATTATTTTTTGCCCCCTTCCTTGAAAGGAAGTCTATGACTTTTCTTTTAAGGCTGGCTTCAAAGTAACTATTATTGCATTAAAAAGTTCACTTTTGTTTCATCTCCAATCAGTGTTGTATTTATGCTAATATAGCTATTATAATGCTCTGTATTAATGCAAATCAGGCCAATATTACAGGCTAGATTATCCCAAAAAATCAGTAGTAGCAATAGCTCTTATTTTTTTAATGTTTTCTTAATTTTTAGTTTTGGGAGATCCCCATCAGTGGAGAGGCAGAGAGGGTAGCCGAGGATCTGAAGTGGGCTCTGCACTGTCAGCAGTGAGCCCCATGTGGAGCTCAAACTCACGTACCCTGAGATCATGAACTGAACCAAAGTTGGATGCATGTTCAATCACCTGAGCCACCTAGGTGCCCCACAATAGGTCTTATTTATTGTTTATTGTATGGGAAGCATTTAATGTAGACTATCTCATTTAATAATTTCAATAATGTTTTAAATATTATTACCATGCTATCCTCTTAATTACATCATCTTACTGTATCTAGAACACTGACCCAATAAAGAACTCCTTATATGAAGCTGGTGTCTTATGGGAATGTGCCTTGGATGGGAGAAATGTGGCTGTCTCAGAAAAAAACATCACCACTCCTGGAAAGACACTAAAATGTTCATACATATGGTTTCAGCCTAATTACATAAAAAATAGTATCTTTTTTTTTTTTTACCTTTATCCCATTGAGGCATAATATTTTGGATGGTTAAGCAACCAAATAAAATTTCACAGGGTTTAAAAACCCTGGGGCTAGACTACAAAGATTTTTATCTAAAAATCAGAAAGTACATCCACAAAAAATAAATATAACTGCAACACAGTTGTTAGATTCTCTCTTGTGACTATAGACCAGTTCCAGATGATGTATCATTTCTCAAAGTATGCAGGCATTAAAATAACTGGAAAAAGTTCTATAGGCCAGTAGTTTTGTGTGTGTGTGTGTGTGTGTGTTGTATATTAATGTGAGAAAACAACTATGTGCTAGCCAAATCCCTGCATGCCAACAGCCCACACGCCAATTCCCAAGCTCCAACTCCCTACGGGCGCCAACTCGACCAGGAGGGGTTGTGAGCCAACCGTGGCTTTATGCTTCTGGCTCCGCTGGATCCCTTGAGGAGAGGCAAAGGGCTTAAAACTGGGAGATTTCCTGCAAGTTCGTGTTTCAGGTGACGAGACACAGAGGGACCCGGTTTACCCCTCTCCAGCTTATCCGAGGCAGGAAGCACTCCCAGGCTACCCCTGTCCTTGCTCGCCAACCCAACCTGGAGGAGACAGGAGCAGCAGCTTCTAGCTCGATCCCCAGGGGGAAGGCAAGAGGCTTGGAATTGCCATGAGGAGATCGCCTGCCAGCTTCTGTCTCCAGCAATTTCACTGGGCGCGCAGGCTGGGTTTTGGAAACGAGGCCTGGCCTGGGATATAGAGCGTGACCCACCTTGGCTGCACCCCTGGCACGGGGAATTTACACACCCAAAAAAGTGACTTTCAGTGCTTGGTTCAAGAATGGACTGCAGTGCCGCAACTCTTCTCCGCACAACAGCCAAGTCAAAACTCCTGTGTGATACATTGGATCACCACGCCCATCACTGCTAGAGAGCAGCCCTCCACCATTTTTTTTTATCAGAACACTAACCTGATTAATTCTGGTCACTGGCTTGATTAAACAATAACATTTAATCCATTCTGTAGAAGTAAATTCTACATTTACCTACCTTTACATCTCTTTCTCACAGGAGTAATCAGACTATATAGTTTCTCTGGATAACACCAGTGTCTTTCTCTCACCTCTCCAATCATATTACACCCTTTCACTGTTTGAAAAAAGCTTCATATCCCTTCTGCTTCTTCATTCTATTTCCAATTTTGCCTCATCCCGTCCTGTCTTCTCTCTCTTTCTCTATGCTCTTCAACCAGCACTGCATACACCTGGCTATTTAATTGTAGCTGGAAAATCTTGTTAATGCTTTAAACGGTTCTTTGTCTATCGGCTTTCTTCTTTTTTCCTTTTCTTTTCTTCTTTTTTACATTTTTAGGTATTTTTATTTTCTACTATTCGCCTTCCCTCTTGCCGTCTTTTCTCTTTACTATTTCATTTTCCTTCTCGGTTTGTGTGTTTGTTGGATTGGTCTGTGCGTTTCTGTGCATCTGTACGCTGTGTTATTGTCTGTCTGTTTTCTTCTCCAGGGCTACCTCAAGAAACAATCCAAAGTACACATGTTGGAGAGTCCCAAATACTACTACAAATAGGAAAATAAAATAACCAATATCTCAACAAGAGAGACCAAGAGATACCATTCAAAGAACACTTCCTGAAAGAATAGGCCCTGGACAGTCAAAGTCTCTTCTTGGGTACAGCAGCACTCACAGGTGTAGACAGTATAACAAGACTTTAAAATTAACAAGAGATAGAAAGTGAACCAAAATGATGAAACGAAAGAGCTCTCCTCCAAAGAAATTCCAAGAAGAATTGAAAGCTAAAGAACTGATCAAAACAGATATAAGCAACAGAAGTGAACAAGATTTTAAAAATATAATAATAAAATTAATTGCTGGGCTTGAAAAAAGCATAGAGGACATCAAAGTAACTATGGCTACAAACAACATGGAGCTTAAAAATAGGTGTGATGAATTAAAAATGCGATAAATGAGATACATAATAAAGTGGAGACGTCAAATTCAAGGATGGAAGAGGCAGAAAGGAGAATTAAGTGATTTAGAAGACACCAATATAGAAAAAGAAGAAACTGAGAAAAAAAAAGAGACAAACTGATCATGAACATGAAAGAAGAGGTCGAGACTCAGCGATATAGTCAAACTGAATAATATCAGAATCATAGGAATCCCAGAAGAGGAAGAGAGAGGGAAAGGTGCTGAAGGAGTCTTGGAACAAATTATGGCAGAGAACTTCCCCTACCTGGGGGAAGGAAGTAAACGATGAAATAAAGAGGCAGAGAACTCCCCTCAGACGTAATTTGAATCAATCTTCTGCACGGCATATCATAGAAAATATGGCAAAATATAAGGACAAACAGAGAATTTTGAAAGCAGCTAGGGAGAAAAGGGCCCTAACATACAAAAGGAAACCTATCAGATGGTGACAGACCTATCAACTGAAACTTGGTAGGCCAGAAAGGAATGGCAGGAGATCTTCAATGTCATGTACGGAAAAAATATGCAACCAAGAATCCTCTATCCAGTAAGCCTCTCATTCAGAATAGGAAGAGAGATGAAAGTCTTTCCAAATAAACAAAAATTGAAAGAATTTGTCACAAATAAGCCAGCCCTACAAGAAATCCTGAGGGGGACTCTCTGAGGGAAGTGTTGCAAGGAATGCAAATACCAGAGACAACACCAAAGCTTGAATCCCATAAAGGACACAATGACTCTAAACCCACATATTTCAATAACACTGAATGTAAATGGGCTGAATGCTCCAATCAAAACACATAAGGTAGCAGAATGGATAAAAAAAACAAATCCATCTATTTCCTGTCTACAAGAAATGCATTTTAGACTGGAAGATACCTTCAGATTAAGAGTAAGGGGATGGAGAAATATATATCATGCTACTGGAAATCAAAAGAAAGCCTGAGTAGCTATAATTATATCACACAAACTGGACATTAAAGACAATAACAAGAGATAAAGAAGGGCATTACATAATAGTTACAGGGTCTATCCATCAGAAAGAACTAACAATCATGTCTAAACGGCAAATTTGGGAGCACCTAAATATTTAAAACAATTAATCACAAACAGAAACAAGCTTATAGATAAGAATGTGCTAATAGCAGGGGACTTTAATACTCCACTTCCAGCAATGGATAGATCAACCAGACAGAAAATCACTAAATAAACAATGGACCTGAATGACACATTGTACCAGATGGATTTGACCAATGTATTTAGACTCTATATCCAGAGGTCATGGAATTCACTTTCTTCTTAAGAGTGCATGGAACATTCTCCAAGATAGATCACATACTGGGACATAAAGCAGCTCTCAACAAACATTAAAAAATTGAGATCATACCATGCACACTTTCAGATTATAATGCTTTGAAACTTGAAATCAATCACAGGAAGACATCTGGAAAACCTCCAAACACATGGAGGTTAAAGAACACCCTACTAAAGACTGAATGGGCCAATCAGGCAATTAGAGAAGAAATATTAAAATATATGGAAACAAATGAAAATGAAAACACAACAATCCAAATCTTTGGGATGTGGCAAAGGCAGTCCTTAGAGGAAAGTACATTGCACTCCAGGCCTATTTTAAGAAATTTGAAAAAGCGCAAGTGCAAAATCTAACAGCTCACCTAAAGGAACAAGAGGCAGATCAACAAGAGCACCCCAAACCCAGTAAAAGAAGAGAAATAGTAAAAATCGGAGCAGAAATAAACAACATAGAGACCAAAGAAACAAATGAACAGATCCATGAAACCAAGAGTTGTTTTTTTGAAAAAATAAACAAAATTGACAAACCTCTAGCCAGGCTTCTCAAAAAGAAAGAGAGAGCACACAAATAGACAAATACATGAATTACTGTGGACTTACTACAACCAACTCCTCGGAAATAAGAGCAATTATCAGGGAATACTAGAAAAATTATGTGCCTACACATTGGACAATTTAGAAGAAATGGACAAATTCCTAAACACACTGTAACTACCAAAATTCACACAGGAAGAGTTAGAAAATCTGAACAGACCCATAAGTAGTGAAGACACATAACTAGTGAAGAAATCAAATCAGTTAACAAAAATCTCCCAGCAAATAAGAGCCCTGGACCGGATGGCTTCCCTGAGGAATTCTACCAGACATTTAAAACTGAATTAATACCAATTCTTCTCAAGCTATTTCACAAAATAGAAATCGAAGGAAAACTTCCAGACTCATTTTATGAAGCCAGCATCACTCTGATTCCCAAGCCAGATTGAGATCCAGCAAAAAACAAGAGAACTACAGGCCAATATCCTTGATGAATACGGATGCAAAAATCCTCAACAAGATCCTTGCAAATCAAATCCAACAGCACATAAAAAGAATTATCCACCAATATCCAGTGGGATTCATTCCTGGCTTACAGGGCTGGTTCAATATTTGCAAATCAATCAATGTGATACATCATATCAACAAAAGAAAAGATAAAAACCATACAATTTTCTCCGTAGATGCAGAAAAAGCATTTGACAAAATATAGCATCCCTTCTTAATAATGATCCTTGAGAAAGTCGGGATAGAAGAAACTTATGTAAACATCATAAAAGCCATCTATGAGAAGCCCTCACCTAACATCATCCTCAACGGGGAAAAACTGAGAGCTTTCCCCCTGAGATCAGGAACACGACAGGGATGTCCACTCTCACCACTGTTGTCTAACATAGTGCTGGAAGTCCTAGCATCAGCCATCAGACAACAAAAGGAAATAAAAGGCATCAGATTTGTCAAAGATGAAGTCAAACTTTCATTTTTCGCAGACGACATGATACTCTACATAGAAAACTTGAAAGAATCCACCAGAAGCCTAATAGAATTGATCCAAGAATTCAGCAAAGTTGCAGGGTACAAAATCAATGTACAGAAATCGGTTGCATTTTTATACGCAAATAATGAAGCAACAGAAAGAGAAATCAAGAAACTGATACCATTCACAATTGCACAAAAAAACATAAAATACCTAGGAATAAACCTAACCAAGGATATAAATGATCTATATGTTGAAAACTAAAGAAAACTTATGAAGGAAATTGAAGAAGACACAAAGAAATGGAAAAACATTCCATGGTCATGGATTGGAAGAATAAATATAGTTAAAATGTCATTACTCCCCATAGCTATCTACACATTCAGTGCAATGTCAATCAAAATTGCACTAGCATACTTCTCAAAACTAGAACAAACTATCCTAAAATTTGTATGGAACCACAAAAGACCCCGAATAGCTAAAGTAATATTGAAGAAGGAAACTAAAACGGGAGGTATCACCATCCCAGACTTTAGACTCTACTACAAAGCTGTCATCCAGACAGTATGGTATTGACACTAAAACAGACATACAGACCAATGGAATAGAATAGAGAACTCAGAATTGGACCCAAAAGTATACAGCCAACTAATCTTTGACAAAGCAGGAAAGAGTATACAATGGAAAAAAGACAGCATCTTTAACAGATGGTGTTGGGAGAACTGGATAAATACATGCAGAAGAATGAAACTAGATCATTTTCTCATAGCATACACAAACATAAACTCAAAATGAATAAAGGACCTGAATGTGAGACAGGAAACCATCAAAACCCTAGAGGAGAAAGCAGGAAGCAAACTCCTTGACCTCCACTGCAGCAATTTCTTACTTGACACATCCACAAAAGCAAGGGAATCAAGAGCAAAAAGAAACTATTGGGACCTCATCAAGGTTAAAAGCTTCTGCACCGCACATGAAACAATCCATAAAACTAATAGGCAGCCGACAGAATGGGAAAAGATAGTTGCTAGTGACCTATCAGATAAAGGGCTAATATCAAAAATCTATAAGGAACTCACCAAACTCCATACCTGAAAAACAACCCAGTAAAGAAATGGGCAGAAGATATGAACAGACACTCCTCCAGAGAGGACATCCGGATGGTCAACAGACACATGAAACGATGCTTAGCATCCCTCCTCATCAGGGAAATACAAATCAAAACCACACTGAGATACCACCTCACACTGGCCAGAGTGGCTAAAATGAGCAAATCAGATAAGTCTAGATGCTGGCGAGGATGTGGAGAAATTGGCATCCTACTACACTGTTGGTGGGAATGTAAACTGGTGCAGCTCCTCTGGAAAACAGTGTGGAGGTCCTCAAAAAATTAACAGTAGAGTTCCCCTATGACTCAACAATAGCACTGCTAGGAATTTACCCAAGGGATATAGGAGTGCCGATGCATAGGAGCACATGCACCCCATGTTCATAGCAGCACTCTCAACAATAGCCAAAACATGGACAATAGCCAAAACATGGAAAGAGCCCAAGTGTCCATCAACGGACGAATGAATCAAGAAGATGTGGTTTATCTATACGATGGAATACTACATGGCAATGAGAAAGAATGAAATCTGGCCATGTGTAGCAACATGGATGGACCTTGAGTGTATTATGCTGAGCGAAATAAGTCAGGCAGAGAAGGACAAATACCGTATGTTTGCTGGTATAGGAGGATTAGGAGGAACATACCGGAGGATCATGGGGGTGAAGAAGGGGAGAAATAGTGGGGGAGAGGGAGTGAGGCAAACCATGAGAGACTCTTGAATGCTGAGAACAAACTGAGGACTGATGGGTGTGGGGGGGAGGGGAGAGATGGACATGGAGGAGGGCACTTGTGGGGATGAGCACTGGGTGTTATATGGAAACCAACTTGACAATAAACTATTTGTAAATAAATAAATAAATAAATAAACCTTGACAATAGGTCTCATATCCATTCACTTCTTTTTGAATATATGATCATCATTTTAGTCCAAGTACTCTTGTCTCTCACTTGGACTATTAATCTCTAGTATCAATTAAGTGTTATTTGCCAAGGACTCATTAGTGTTTTGCAATGGATTATCTCATTCAATCTCTAGACTAATCCTATGAGGCTGATTCTATTATTATCTCTGTTTCAGATTGAGAAACTGAGGCATAGAGAATTTGAGTAACTTGCATAAAGTAACAGCTAATAATTGTCAGAACTAGGATTTAAACCAAGGTAGCATGACTTCAAATGCTGAATACCTAACATAACACTATATTGCGTCTTTAGATCAGACTCTTAATTGAATCCCTTATTTCTACCCTTGCTCTCTTCCATTCCATCTACACTGTAATCAGAAAGCCTTAAAATACTCCATTGGCTTTATATTTCACTGTGAATCAAATCCAGACTCCTATAAACGTTCTATATGACCTGTCCTTCTTCTCTCTCTTACTTTCATCATCCGTTTTCTCAATTATATCTTCTCTCATCTTTTCTTGGTTTCTAGAACATGCTAAGCTCCAACTTAGCCATACTGGCCTGTGCAACCCCATCCTTTATGTCTCAGTTTAAATGTCAATTACTCAGAAAGGAAACTATTGGGTTGAACTATATAAAATCGCCAATTATATAGGAGAGAAACAAGTAAAATACCAACAACTTCACATGTAACATCAACCTTAAAGAATGTTTCCTCTGTAACTACCCCTTATACACATTATTCTGTATCACAGCTCCTTGTGCCTTTTATTGACAGCATTTAGTAAACTGGTGATTATTTGTCTGATTATTTGGATGTGTGTGTGTGTGTGTGTTTGTGTGTGTGTGTCCACCACTAAATGTAAGGCCAGAAAGAGTAAATGCCATGTTTAATCCGCTTAATCACCATGGTGTTTTTAGTTCCTAACATGACATGTGGTTTACATTAAGTCCTCATAAATATTGCTTAAATAATAAACAAGTGAATGGATATATGGGTGTACAGCTCTGGGATAGAGGGACATTCAGAGAAGCCTCCTGGAGTTGATGATGTCTGTACAGGATTTTAAAGAATAAAAATTCACTCTGGAAATGAGGATGTGAAGAACATTCCAGAAAGAGAAAACAAAATGTGAAAAAACACAGGGATATGAAAAAGCACCATGTGTTTTGTACTGATGGAGCCTAAAGTTCAAGAAAGCAGTGGCTGGAGGTAAGGCTGCATAGATAGGAAATAGCCTGATCACAGAGTCCCTCTAAACTCTTTAGCTGTTAGGAAATCAATAAAATCCTATAAAGAGAGAAAATAAATATTATCAGGTATATTATGGATTTTCCTGTCAGTCTCCATCTTGACTATGACCCTTTAAATCAACCTAACATACCTACTCATCATAAGCTCAATGCCACGGATGTTACAGTGACTCTTGGTGATAGTTTCCTCCTTTTAATTGTTGTGTTCTTGACACTATTCTTCCCTTTCAGTTCTGTTCAACTCCTCTTAGGTCTTCTGTCATTTTCATTCTTACTGATACTCTAAAGATCTAAAGACCTATCAGTAATTACTGTTTCCATGACTTTATTATCAAAAGGCCTTTACTTCATATTCAACTTGCTGGTTCTCTCTGCTACTGAACACTTAGAATAGCATAACCCATTCTAACTTCAGTTCCTTGAGACTTAGTCCTGACATCATCTAGAAAGAAAGGCAAAGACCAGTTCATAAAAAACTTTGGATGTGATGCTAAGAGTGTTGGAATTTATTCTATGAGACATAAAGTAAAGTAAATGGGGAGATATTGACTATTTTAAACAAGAGAGTAATATGGCTATGTTTGAATGTTTAAGAAACACTTTTTTAAATTCTTTTTTTTAATGTTTTTTATTTATTTCTAGGAGAGAGAGAGAGACAGCGTGAGCAGGGGAGGGTCAGAGAGAGAGGGAGTCACAGGCTGAAACAGGCTCCAGGCTCTGAGCTGGCAGTCAGCACAGAGCCCGACGCGGGGCTCGAACCCACAAACCGCGAGATCATGACCTAAGCGAAAGTCGGACGCTCAACCAACTAAGCCACCCAGGCGCCCCAAGAAACACTTTTTTAAAGCATAGAAGTTGGATTGGTTGCAAATAAAAGTGAAGGCAATGGGATCACTTAAATATTAGTGCAGAAAAGAAATGAAAAATCTAAAAACAACAGCATTTTGAATGAAAAGAGGAGTAGATAAATGAGAAATATTGAGGTGATTATACTGAAATTAATGACTAATTGTATACAAAAGGTGAGAGTGAGAAAGGACAAGGCTCTGACTTGTGAGACTAGAAAAAAGGCAATGTCAATGACTGGGTAATAATGGAAATGGCACAAACTATAAGGAAAGGTCTGCATTCAGTATTGGATTCAAACAGTTTGAGTTGCCTATGAGACATATGAGTGAATCTGCATGTAGGAAATTAGATGTATCAGTGCTGGTGCTCTGGAATGTGACCTGAGATAGAGATATAATATTGGCAGTCAGTCACTGAGTGAAGGCTAAAGTCATGAGAGAAAACTAAATTACCTTGGCAAGGATTTCAAATGGAAAAACAGGCTTGATAATTGGATCTAATTTAACAAGATGCAAGGGGTTGGCATACAAAGTGAGGCCTATAAAGAACACTTCAGAAAATTAGCTAGAGTAGTAAGAACAGATTGGTATCAGAAAAAAACAGCAAGAGTCACAGAAACACAGGGAAGGAGAATAAAGTTTCAAGGTGAGGACAATAATCCTCAAAGGTGCATATTCATGAATTTAATTTGAACAATTTTTAAATATTAAAAATTTGAGAAAAAACAAAATGTCCATAAACAACAAACAGGTTATGTGAATTACAGTATACATATCCACAACATATGTGGAATACTATATCCACAACATATTGTTGAGTGAATAGTTTACCAAATGTAAACATCAGTTATCTCTGCATATTGGGGAGTCATTATTTCCTTCTGTGTGTTTTTATATTTACATTTTCTACAATGAGCAGGTGTTATTCTTACCTTTAAAAAATCCAGAAGGAAAAGATGTCATGGACAACAATATTAAATGCAGCAGATAAGTAAGATAAGATCTGAAAATATCCATTTATTTGGCTATGAAGAAATAATTAGTACCCTTTGCTAATGCAATTTCAATTAAATAGTGAGGGCAGAAGCCTGAAGACCACAGGTTAAAGACTTAATGAGAGGTGAGAGGGTAGAAATACAGGGTACACAGATTCATTTGAGAAGGAAAGTAAAAAAGATAAGACGGTAACTATCACGAGGGATGCAGAATTAAAGAAAATGAATTTGTTTTTGTTAGTTTTTGTCACTGAAGAAACTGAATATATATATTCACAGGATGACAAAAAGAATGGAGCATAATGTTAGGAGTTTTATGTTTTCAGGTCATATTTAGGTCTTTTTAAAATTTTTTTAATGTTTTATTTATTTCTAAGAGAGAGAGAGAGAGAGAGAGAGAGTGAGCAGGGGAGGGTCAGAGAGAGAGGGAGTCACAGACTGAAACAAGCTCCAGGCTCTGAGCTGGCAGTCAGCACAAAGCCCGACGCGGGGCTCAAACCCACGAACCGCGAGATCATGACCTAAGCGAAAGTCGGACGCTTAACCGACTAAGCCACCCAGGCGCCCCCATATTTAGGTCTTTAATCCATTTTGAGTGAAATTCTTTCTTAAAACATTTTTTATTTTACAATATTTTTAGATTTACAGAAAAGTTGCAATTCCTGTATGCACTGTACTCCGTTTCCTTAATTCTCTTATTTCCTTTATATCTTACATTAATATGGAACACTTGCAACAACTGATGAGCCAATGCTGACATATTCATATTAACTAACGTCGATTGACTATTCAAATTTCCTTAGCTTTTAGCTAATGTTCTTTTTCTGTCACAGGAATCTACCCTGGATACTGTGATACATTTAGTCATCATGTCTCCCAGGCTCCCTGTGATTATGGAAGTTCCTCAGAATTTCCTTGGCTTTGATGACCTTGACTGTTTTGAGGAGTACTGATCAGATATTTATTATAATAACTCTTCAATTTGGGTGTCTCTGATGTTTTCTCTCAATGGTTAGAATTAGGTTTATGTTCCTGAAAGAAAGACAGGCAAGGTACCATTCTGATTACATCACATCAACTGTACATATGTTGATCACTTAACTGAGGTAGTGTTTGTCAGATTTCTCCACTGTAAGATTATCATCCTTTTGCATACTATACTCTCTGGGAGGAAGACACTTTGTGCAGTCCACACTTATGGAATGGAGACTTACCCTCCATCTCCTTGGAGGAGTATATACATTAATTACTTGAAATTGGTGTGTATGGAAGATTTGTACATTCATAATCACTGATTTCGTTTTTCAATCATTTTTACCAGTATGCATTAAGGGTTTTATAATTTGGGTAATATTTCAGTGTTACTTTATTTTGTTCTACTTTTGGCCTTTAGGAGATCTTTTAGTTGGCTCCTATGTCCTTTTGACATGGCCTCATCATTTCGTCTCTTAATCATTCCCTATTTTCTGGCCAAGACACTCCAGGATCATTTTGTGTACTGCCTGCATTAGCCCTAGAATCCTATAAGGGTATCATTGCACTAAACAATATCAATAGACAGGGCTAGGAAGTATATGAGGTGGTTTTAATTCATTCAATCTCATATGAAGTTTGAAACATATACATGACACTTGTACAATGATTATAAATTATTTACAGGTGGTATGTAGAACACTATGTTGGCTATAATGTGACATCTTTGTGATATGACTGGGTCATCAACAGAGTCCATGTTATAATTATTTCCTGATTAATAGGAAAAGAGATATACTACATCTTTCCGAAATTGCTTAAAAAGTCTAATACTCTAAAAACGAAGCAAAGTTCATCAGAAAAACTAGCTCTGCCTCTTTAGCATTTGCTCTAGTCAAGAAGCCATTAACAAAATAATGGTATTGTTTATAGTGTCAATATCAATGTTTTAAGAAACCCTATGTAGAAAACCGTTATATACATAAGTATAAAATTCAAACAAGCATTAGCCAAGAAAATGCATTTGGTAAGTTTTGGATACTCACTGGCAACTTTCTTGACAACAAATTCTGCCCTACAATGTGTGTTTAGATGTGATATGACTATATGTGATGTAACCAAAATATCCTTGGAGCACTGAAAATTCCAGTTATTCTATTCAAGGAGTCCTCATATATAAACCAAAGCTATTTGGGTACCAGTTTTTTTTTCCACCTGCATGATAGGTCCTATGAAAATACAGCTCAAAAAATAAGGTTGGCCACATATCTTCTCCCTACTGACCCAGTTTCTATTTAACAAATGTCTCATAGTATGAATTTTGTAGAAACCCTTGACAAGATTTCTCAAGTCACAAAGGCTATGAGGTCAGTATTTTTTAAGACTGAACACCTAAAATCAGTTTTGTTCACATTTGGCCAGAGTGTAAATGGAATACCATTAATATATTAGACTCTCAAAGCGAGAAAAAACTGCACCTAACACATATTCCTTATAATGTCGTCTACATGTTTGTGTGAAAAAGGATAATTTTTTATTAGAGAGTCATGAGATGCTTTCTGAGGCAATGCACTATTCATCTAAAGTGATTTGTAATCTAAAATCTGCCAACTTTTCCCTAGGATCTAGTTGTGCCAGCATACACTTGTCATCTCCTCTAACAACTTAGGAAAGATAAAGCCCTAAGCATAGGAAGCAAAATATCAGGGGAACTCTTTGTTATTCTGCCAGAGAACACAGTTCAAAAACATATCTATTTATGCATGGCTTTAAATAGCCTTACTTGGTTTTACGTGAATCAATGTTTCAATCACTACCTTCTGTACCCTGCCACCCTAACACAATATTTAAATGTATTTCTAAAAATAGAGGATATAATGTGATATAATGTATACAAATGAATGTATTGGCGATAAAATAGCTAAAAGCATCAAAGTTAGTTACTGAAGCTGGGTACATTTACATGAATCACATCTCTTCTCACATTCCAAAAGACTACATATGCACATTTCCTAAAAATTCAAATGCCAGAGCATATAGATTTATTTGTTACAATAAGTGAATTATGATGCTTACCAGAAACAACAGTAAGTTGAGCTCAGAAGCATCAAAAACTAAAATTTTGTATTAGCATTACTTTATTAGACCAGAACCAAGGGGGACTACATTTCCATGAGTGGCCTGATTTGAAAATATATGTGGGAAAATGACTCAGTATTCATCCTCAGGGAAAGGAAAACAAAACAAAACACAGATCTCAATTCCAGGAAGAACACTGAAGAAGAGTTGGCTTGACAAAGGCAGATAAATTATCTTAGGAAAATTCACTAGGCAGGCTATATTAACTTCACACATGCAGCAAATCATCATTAGAATTCATTATCATTAGAGTTGAAGGCCTAGCTCCCCCAATTTACTTGCTGAAACTCTCAGACAATCATATAACCTCTCTGTGTCTCAGTTCTCATTTCTGAAAATTAACATATGATCATTCTCTTTTATAATCTCATTCCCTCCCAGTTTCAAATGGAATACTCTTTGGCTATCATTCACTGTTCATGGTGAATAATGAACAATGAATTCAGTATTCACCATGAACATGTAGGGTTGCAAGTAGTTTATATGGTTTATTTCATTTAATTCTCATGAAGATGATACTATTATTTCCCCATTTGACAGATGAAGAAACTCAGTCTCAGAAAGGTTAAGTAATATGTCCAAGGTCTCATAGCTAGTAAGTGCTGGAACCAAGATTAGATCCCTAGCAGCCTTATTTAAAACCTACACTATTAAAGAATGTTGTAGCATGAATAGTGGCTATAAATTTTAGCTGAGAACTCTAATGAAAATACGATGGTTATTTAGCTATAACTCTATCCCTCAAGTTCAGAAGGTCATAGGACAAGTACTTCCTTCAAAGGGCAGAAGAGTGTCTAATGTTAATAAAATTTAAATTGGTTGATAATATCAGTTTCTTTAAATTGGGACAACTTGAAGCAGAAGTTCCACTAATTTGTCAAATCAATCTAAAGTTTTCAGACAATGAAGCATACATTTCTCTTTGGGTGTGAGCAGGGATGGAAGTTTAACCTAAACTAGTCAATGTTTCTTTTTGTATCCCCAATACAACTAAATTTTATGACAATAAGGATTAATTTGAGAAAATGGAAATATATAGAAAACTTAAAAACTCCATTCATTATTGTCAACTTCTTTCCTTGACCAACCTGATGATTATCAGAACTGTTACAATGGACTGATTCAAGTTTCCCCTTCTCTTTTCAAATATGCAAGTGTGGCAATGCATAAGGAACAGTTTTAACTATAAGCAGCAAAAATGAAATGGAAACTATCCAAATCAGCTTGGATTATTTATAAAGTCTACTAAGAGTTTCTTCCCTTCATATTACAGATTACTTACTACCTAACTCTGTTCCTTTGCATGACTGTATAGGTTTCTGTATTTGTAGATTGTCATTTCTTTTTTTCTTCATGTTTACTTATTTTGAGAGTGAGAGAGAGAGAGGGAGAGAGAGAGAGAGAATGAGCGGGGAGGGCCAGGGAGAGAGAGAGGGAAAGAGAATCCCAAGCAGGCTCCACACTGTCAACACAGAGTCAAACCCGGGGCTCGATCTCACAAACCATGAGATCATGATCTGAGCTGAAAAACAGTCAGACACCTAACTGAGTGAGCCACTCAGATGCCCTAAATGTCCTTTCTAATTTCCTTTACACTCACTGAACTGCAGATCCCTAAAGGATAAAGGCACAGCAGTGCCCAAACTACCATGCTCTATCTACTGTTTTGGCAGATATTCTGAGTCACAGAATTTGCTAACTTGACAGTTAACAACATTGCCAGCTGTTATGCAGTATTCAGAAATATAGGAAAGTTCCACACCAGGAACTCAGCTGTTTTCACCTAGACTCCTCTGAATCTTTTTTACCATTTGACGGACACTGAAATAATCTGCATATATAACTGCCTAAATTAGAAATCTGAAGATTTAAGTACATTTGCTCAATTCACTCCAAACTTAGTAACTCTAGATAATTTTCTCTTTATACAGGAAGTCAATTCTAACCTGAAATTATTCAACAGCTTTGAATAGAAGCATATAGATTACTTAATGCAATCCCTTAAAACTTTTGATAATCAGTCTTACCAAAACCTTGTAATCTTTTTGGATTAATCTATTCCAAAATATTTGAACATGAAATTCCTCATTAAGGAAATGAAGTTGATATTCTAAAAATTAGAGAAACATCTCAAATGTGTATCCATGCTAAAATGGAAGAAAACTTACTTTTCATCAGTCTGAATTACTGACCTAGAAAATAAATCATGGTTCCAAACTTTATTCTGACTATACTAAACTTTAAAATACCTTAAACTAAGGTTGAATCTATATGGCAGAAATAACATAATCTGAATGTAGGTGATTCACATATTCACTTAACAAATATTTACTGATATTCTACTATGAGATAAGCACTAGTGTTAAACAAGACTGATAAAGCCCATAACTTCATGAGGTATTCATTTTAGAAGAGGAAGGTAATTACAAATTTGTGCTGTATTCCAAATATGTCACAATACATCTAATCAAGACTCTAATAGAAAATACTACGTGGGGGATATAGAAAAACAAGTTAAATGACATAATGAGGAAACACAGATAAATCCAAAATGTGGGACATTCTATAAAACAAACAGCTGGTCTTTTGTAACAATTACATGGAGGGAAAGATGATTCTAGAACAAAAGATTTAAAGATATATAATTAAATTCATGAACTTTGATTTTATCCTGGTTCAATAAAAAACAGGCATATGAAGTTTCTTTTTATGAGTGATGAAAATGTTCTAAAATTAGATTGTGGTTACAACTGTACAACTTTTATAAGTTTTCAGTAAGTTATTGACTCTTACACTTAAAATGTAAGCTTTACACTAATAAAGCTGTTAAAAAAAGATTTTGAGGGGACACTGAAGATACCTAATATTGATGGGTATTAGATGATATGAGGAAATTATTTCTAATCATAAATATTATAACATTGATATATAGAAGAAAATGTCCTTATTTTTAGGTGATGCATGCTGAAAAATTTGTATCTGAAGCACCATCATGTCTATAACTTACTTTTAAATTGTGCAGCAAAACAGAGAAAGCAAATACAACAAAATGATATAAGTTCTTGACTCTAAGTTGTGGGTATATAGGTATTCATTGCAAAAGTCTTCCAAGTTTTCTACATTCTTGAAAATTTCATAATGAAAAGTTGTATGTTAATTTTCAATAGGAAAAAATGAGAGCCATTGGATGACATTAAGTAAGGAGTGATATGACCTGTTGTTTTGGGGCATCTTAATAAGTTGGATTTGCTTATTGTATGATTTGGTTAAGTTATACAAAAATCCCTCAGTTGCTGAAAACTGAATAAATTGAATATATTGGAAAATAACTGATTATGAAGCTACAAAATAGACTTGGCCTAATGTCCTGTCTCCAGCAGGATAGTGAACAAGCAATTCACCTTTCTATTTTGCTTTCTATCTGTTCCACCTTTAACTTTTCAATTTTGGCTGGTTCACTTTTGTTGTGGTTAACATATAAAGTCAAGGATCCCTAATGCTTTCGGCATTAAAAAAGACAAAGTGAGTCTATAGGCTCCAGTCTAAATAATCTCATCACTACTTATATCTTCCTCCTTGCCTTCTGCCTCACTTATCTTCCTCCCTCTCTCACCTCAAAATCAATAGCCTTCTTTTCATGTTTCAGATACGCCACATTCTCCCCTAACCAGGGCTTTTGCCTATACTGTTTCTCCTCCTAAGTACAACTTAAATATCATTTAGAGAAACTTGTGTTGATATTCTTGAAAAAGCTAGGTCTGAAAATTATACTCTCTGATGCAGCTTTGTTACTTTAATACTCATTACAATGACAATTATCTAATTATTTTTGTAATCATTTAATACCATTTCCCTCCCACACTAAATTATGAGTTCTATAAGGAAAGGATTCTGTGTGTATTGTGCTCACTACTGAAGATTTCAAGAAAACATTAGCATATAAACATGATATTGTTTCATTTACAAAGCAATAGAATAACCACCTTTCAACCCTATTTCTCCTATTATCTAATGCTACATTTCTTTGTTGCCCTTCTTTTTTTAATTTTATTTTTAATGTTTTATTTATTTCTGAGAGAGTATGAGCAGGGGAGGGTCAGAGAGAGATACAGAATCCGAAACAGGTTCCAGGCTCTGAGCTGGCAGTCAGCACAGAGCCCGACGCAGGGCTCGAACCCACGAACCGCGAGATCATGACCTAAGCAAAAGTCGGACGCTTAACCGACTAAGCCACCCAGGCGCCCCTTTCTATTCTTTCTTGAGCACACATCAATTTGGGGCTTTGATCTCAACCACTCCATGGGGACTTTTATTTCCAGGTCACTAATGACCTCCATGTCACTAAATCTAATGATCAATTATCATTCTTTATCTTAATCTTATCAATTGACAGAGTGAATTACTCCCTTTTCCTTGAAACATTTTACCTCAGCTGGCTTTCAGGATTAAACACACTCTAGGTTTTCCTCTCACTTTCCCATCTGTTCGTTTCAGTTTCCTTTTCAGTTTCTTTCAGATTGACCAAAAATAAGCAAGAAATAAGATAATATTTGTTAGCATTCTTGCACTAAATATTTGTTAGTTCTATAACCTAAATCTTAGTGTAACAAAAAATGTAATAACCAAATTTGAAAAGGTATGCTAACCTGAACAAAAGATTCATTTACTCAAGTAAAGCAATCATCTACCTTAAAGGGTTACGGTTAGCAATTTAACCATTATTATTACTTAAACAATTGTAAATAACTATTATAAGTAACTGTAGATTGCTCCCTGTTATCACACTTTTCCTGCCTTTAATTGGTCACCTAATGTATTCCTCCTCATTGCTGAAATTCCCTACTCTCAATGGAATAATTGTTCTGAAACCCAATTTCTTTAAACAAAATTCTGCTCCAACATCTGGACTCCTAATTTTATATTTCCATAGTGCTTTCAAGTTTATAGAGTAAATTATTCATAAAAGCAATATTGGAGTAAATTTTATGAGATAATTTAACAATCTATCACAGTCTATGGAAGAAATTAATTTTCTATCTTCTTTGATGTCTCTAAACTTTCATGACCAAAATGGACTGACCCACAGAAACCTTTCTGATAACAACAGATATTACTGTAAGACTATAACTCGAAATGGGGTCCCAGGACCCGTGGGGTTCTCCAAGATCCTCTCAGGGGGTCAGCAAGGTTCTCATTTTTCCAACTTTTTTATTTGTGTGAAGCCTTATTTTATTCATATAGTTCAACCAAAACATCATATCACAATCGATTAAATATAGAAACATATATGAAAATTATTGTCAGTATTAAAGAAGTTTAAAAATGTGAAATAATACATCCTGCCCACTAAATATTTTTAATTTGGAAGATATAATTAATTTTAATAAAATGTTATCCAGTTAAAATGCAATTGTCTTATTACTGGTATTTTTAAATGAATTAATAAGCATTTTAAACATTTCTCAGTTTTCATCTTTAATACCATAAATATCAATAGCTTTTTTAAAATCAGATATTGTTTACCACATAAACAAATGTACTTTGGGTTTCTCAGTAATTTGTAATGAAGTAAAGGTATCTTGAAACCAAAAACTTTGAGAACCATTAAACTGAGAAAGTATTTCTGAGTGTGTGCACGGACCATGTGCATCACAGCCATCTGGGATACTTGTTAAAAATATAGATTTCTGGACTTCAGAAACCCAGGGGTCATGAACTTACATTTTAAAAACAGCCTTCAGGTGACTCTTATGCATACTAATAAAGTTCTAAAAAAGAGGTATATTGACTTTGGAGTCTAATGGATTCAAACCCTAGTTTTGCTGCTTCCTTGTTATGACCCTAGCCTATACCACTCTTGACTGATTCCCTAATCTTATTTTTTTTCCCTCCCTCCATCTCCTGAATTCTCTTCTTTCTTTTTTTTTTTTAAATGTTTTATTTATTTCTAGGAGAGAGAGAGAGACAGTGTGAGCAGGGGAGGGTCAGAGAGAGAGGGAGTCACAGACTCTGAAACAGGCCCAGGCTCTGAGCTGGCAGTCAGCACAGAGCCCGACGCGGGGCTCGAACCCACGAACCGCGAGATCATGACCTAAGCGAAAGTCGGACGCTTAACCGACTAAGCCACCCAGGCGCCCCCCCTGAATTCTCTTCTAACGGCACATTCTCAACTAAAGAGTTCCTCCTTTCCAGAGGAAGCTCAAAAATTTCTATGTAACAAGAGTTCAGAAGCAGCAATCTAGTTCTTAAAGAAAAGGGCTTAAAGTTGCACTTCTACAGCAAGCTCATTGCTTTTACTCAGGTCGTTTTATTGGGGGTGACTAGGGAAATATCTGGTGATGGCATATTTCTTAGGCTACTCACAGGCATTACCACTTATCTATATGCTTCTGCTCCTGAATAGGGCAGGCCTCTTCAAAGGATTTTACTTACTGTTCTTCACCTTAAAGCACATGGTACCATGAAGCTGGCAGCCATTTTGTCTTTCCTCAGCCCCACTCCAAATCAGGTATCCTCATAAAGCTGCCACCTTCTACTTCCTCAATGTTTACTGTGATTTGCATGCACAGTTCTGGCCAAACAGAGGCGTGGCTGGAAGTAGTTATGATGTTATTGATTTAGCCAATTAACAGAAACCTAAAAAAAAAACAATGAAATTTTGCCCAGCAGTGAACAAACACTTTCAGTGTCATAGGGTTATTTAAAGATAACAAAATTCTCTGTAGAACAGTGCTGCTCAAGGTATAGTACACTAGCCTTCAAGACCAGAATCATATATGATGTTTTTAAGAAATGCAGATTCCTGTGCTCCATCTCACACTAAGTATATCAAAATCTTTGGCAGTGAGTGAAATCTAGGAATTTGTAATTTTAATAATTTCCTCAGTTTTTTTTTTTTTGCTATTAACGTTTGAAAACCATTGCCATAAGGGAAATTTCAATAAGAAACAATAAAAATAGGAAAAATAAGCATTTTCTATATCACTACCTAGCTGTTTTATTGACTGTAAATGTATGTCACCCATGTGCCCTTCAACACAGATATAATATTTCCTTTCTTCTGTGTAGATGTTATTTATTACTCCATCAGTGTGCCAGTAATATCAGGATTAGGGAGGTTTTTTTTAAACATTTATTTATTTTTGAGAGACAGAGAGAGACAGATCATGAGCAGGGGAGGGAGAGAGAGGGACACACAGAATCGGAAGCAGGTTCCAGGCTCTGAGCTGTCAGCACAAAGCCCGACGCGGGGCTCAATCCATGAACTGTGAGATCATGACCTAA
The DNA here is from genome assembly GCA_017311185.1 of Proteles cristata cristata. Taxonomy (NCBI): domain Eukaryota; kingdom Metazoa; phylum Chordata; class Mammalia; order Carnivora; family Hyaenidae; genus Proteles; species Proteles cristata. The sequence goes on along the minus strand of JAESUZ010005006.1, from coordinate 145,908 downwards.
GCCGAAGTCATACGCTCAACCAACTGAGTCACCCAGGCACATCAGGATTACGGAGGTTAATTCAAACTAATTACAATTACAAGACATCAGTGTATAAAACAGAATGCCCACCTCTTAGTTTGTAATGGGAAATATCTGTAAACACAGGGATGTTCAGTTTGATACTTAGCATATTCTGAATCTATCAGATAATACACATACAAAAACCAAATTATACTAAGACACTACCGTGGTGAGCCAGGAATCATTAGAAAAGTAGTCAGTAGATATTCTTAATGACTTCTGCTTTAAGAGTTAAATTGATCTGCCTATCCATCTCCAACATTCGGTTGGGGACTGGAGTATTTCAAGCTGATAATTAGGGTATTTCCTTTCCTACATTTTGTTGGGAACTCACAGCTACGTATACAATTTTCTCTAATACAGTAATTTTCTTTTTGATAATTCAGTCTTCTGAATTAAATGATTAGGCTTTACCTTTTCAAGTTATCAATACATCCTATTCATATTTTTCTGCAACTCAACCAAAACTTTTGGTGTTTCCAAATCAAATTATCTACTCACAAGGAGTCTTTTGGGTTAATTTTGCAAGTAGCTTATCTTACTGTGACTCTTCATTTTTCTTAATTTCACCTTGAATTTCTAACACCATTGTACTGATTTTATAAGACACTCAGAATTTTGAAAATATAAATAGTAAATTTGTAAAGACCTTTGCAGAAGAGATGAGTGCTTCAGATTAAGTCCTTAACAGAGACATCTCTCCAGGGACAAAAGAGCCTGCAAGAGCCATTTCCCTCCTCAATCCCTCAGCACAGGCACAGAGACACCTGCTGAGGGCTTCTCATCCTGACACCAGCTGTTTAGCTTTCTTGCTCCAAATCCCATAACCCTGTATTTTGGTCCTACTTCCCTTTTCTGTCAAACCTGCATCCATTCCAGCACAACAAGATCCTCCCCTAGAAGACAAGTAAAGGCCCCTGCCATGGCAAATCCCTAAAGTTTGGAGTTGTAAAATTCAGTAGACTTGGTTGGGATAGAGCTCACAGTACACTGTATTGTTCTAGGCAGACAAGCCCTTGAAGACATCTTAAAAATGGATACCTGAGGTGCGCCTGGGTGGCTCAGTCAGTTAAGCATCCGACTTCAGCTCAGGTCATGATCTCGCGGTTCGTGGGTTCGAGCCCTGAGTCGGGCTCTGTGCTGACGGCCGGCTCGGAGCCTGGAGCCTGTTTCAGATTCTGTGTCTCGCTCTTGCTCTCTCTCTAAATTTTTAAAAAAACATTTAAAAATTAAAAAAAATGGAGACCTGAAAATGGCTGGGACACACAAAGGAAGATTATTTGTCCTCTGAGTGCTTACCTGAGAGCAATCAAGCAGAGAAAACACTTTCTGGGGACAAAGGAGCTGGCTGGCATGATTTCCCTCCCTTGCCTCTCAGCATAAACTAGCTTCAGTAAACATGACAGAACCCATACTAGTTGCCTAACCTGCTTATACCAAGTCCCAAACCCCTGCACTCTGCTGGTACTGTGTTTCTCCTGCAAGTGTGCCTAAGTCTCGGGGCAGTGGGCTGCTTCCCCAGAAGACCAGCAGATACTCTTGCACATACTACACAGCCACAGAGTCCTGAAGGAGTCATTTTAGAGCAAGGAACATCAAGTCTCCTGTAACACCTCAAAAATAAGTCTCCTTTAACAAGCAGACCAGAGTACATCTAGTTAAAACTCACCACACTCTGGCCAAAGTCCAAACACTGCCCACTGCAGACAAGGAGAACCTCTGCAGATAACTGATTTAATAGAGTAGCCAAAACACAGCAATAGAGTGACCACAGGGGGGAAGAAATAGAGGAACAAATAAGTGATATAGAAGACAAAATAATGGAAAATAATGAAGCTGGACTAAAGAATGAAGAATTATACAACAGGAGAAAGTAATCAGTGACCCCATCAAATGTCATAATACTCATATAATAGGAGTCCCAGAAAAAGACAAAGGGGGCAGAAGATTTATTGAGGAAATAATAGGTGAAAACTTCCTTCATGTGGGGAAGAAAACCGAAATCCAAATCCAGGAGGCACAGAGAAATCCCATCAAATTAAATAAAAGGAGGCTAATACCAAGAAATATTGTAGTAAAATTTGCAAAATATACTGATAAAAAAAATCCTAAAAGCAGTGAGACAAAAGAAGTCCCTTAATTACAAGGGAAAACCTGTAATGCTAGCTGCAGATCTCTTCACAGGAACTTCGTAAGCCAGAAGAAGTGGCATAATATATCGAACATGCTGAATGGGAAAAACCCACAGCCAGGAATACTCTATCCCGGAAGTCTATCATTCAGAATAGAAGGAGAGATATAGAATTTCCCCAAAAAATAAAAACTAAAGTGGGTCCAACCCACTAAACCAGCTCTGAAAAAAATATTAGAGGACTCTTTGAGTGGGAATAAAAGACCAAAAGTGATGAAGACAACAAAGAGAAAATCCAGAAACGGCAAAAGAGGTAATAAAATGGCACTGAATACATATCTATCAACAATTACTCTTAATGTAAATCAAAACACATAGGGTACCAGAATGGATTTTAAAAAACAAGATCCACCTATATGCTGACTACAAGAGATTCATTTTAGACCTAAAGACACCTGCAGATTGGAAGTGAAGGGATGGCAAAATATTTGCCATGCAAATGGATGTTAAAAGAAATCCATAATAGCAATATTTATATCAGACAAACTAGATATTTTAAATATTTGTTTATTTTTGAGATATCACGAGTGGGGGAAGGGAAGAGAAAAAGGGGGACAGAGGATCCAAAGTGGGTTCCATGTTGACAGTAGCGAGCCTGATAAGGGGCTCAAACTCATGAACCATGAGATCACGATCTGAGCCAAAGTCAGATGCTCAAATGACTAAGCCACCTAGGCACCCCAAACTAGATATTCAACCAAAGACTGTAATAAGAGATGAAGAAGGAGACTATATCATAATAAAGGGGATATTCCAACAAGATCTAATAATTGTACATATTTATGCCCCCAACATGAAACTCCCAAATATATAAAATAATTAACATAATAACAAATAATAATTTGTTAATAATTAACAACCCACTTACATGAAAGGAAAGATCATCTAGGCAGAAAATTAACAAGGAAAAAATAGCTTTGAATGACACTACTGGACCAGGTAGACTTAACAGAAATATTTGCAATGTTTTATCCTAATGCAGCAGAATACACAGTCTTTTCAAGTGACGTGAAACATTGCCTGAGATAGATCACATGCTAGGTCACAAATCAGGCTTCAACAAGTACAAATGACTGAGATCATGCCATGCATATTTTCTGACCACAACTCATTGAAAAACTTGAAGTCAACCACAAGAAAAAAATTGGTAAGACCACAAATACATGAAACTTAGATAACATGCTACAAAGCAATAAATGAGTAAACCAGGAAATCAAAGAATAAATTTTAAAATATATATTAAAACAAATGAAAATGGAAACATGATTGGCTAAAACCTTGGGATACAGCAAAAACAGTCCTAAGAGGAAAATATATAACAATACAGTCTACCTCAAGAAGCAGGAAAAATCTCAAATAAACTACCTAACCTTATATGTAACAGAGCTTGAAAAAGAACAAATGAAGCCTCAAGCCAACAGAGCAAGGGAAATAATTAAGGTTATAGCAGGAATAACTGATATGGAAACTAAAACACAGAATAAACCAATGCAATCAGGAGCTGGTTCTATGAAAGAATTAGTAAAATTGATAAACTCCTAGCCAGACTTATCAAAAGAAAAGAGAAAGGACCCAAATAAATAAAATCATGAATGAGAGAGGAGAGATCACAACCGACACCACAGAAATACAATTATAAGAGACTATTATGAAAAACTATATGCCAACACAATCTGGAAGTAATGAATTAACCTTTAGAGACATAAAACCTACCAGAATTGAAATGGGAAGAAATAGAAAACTGGAACAGACCAAAGACCAGCAAAGATTGAATCAGTAATCAGAAATCTCCCAACAAACAAAAGTCCGGGGTTAGATGGCTTAACAAGTGAATTCTACCAAACATTTTTAATACCTATTATTCTCAAACTATTTTAAAAACATAGAAATGAAAGCAAAGCTTCCGAATTCAATCTATGAATCTATTACCCTAATTCCAAAATAAGACAAACACCAAAAAGGAAAACTACAGGCTAATATCCCTGATGAATATGGATGCAAATATTTTCAACAAAATACTAGCAAACTAAATCCAAAAGTAAATTAAAAGAATCAGTCACCATGATCAAGTGGGATTTATTCCTGGACTGCAGGCGTTTTTCAATACTCACAAATCAATCAATAATATTGATTATACACTACATTAAAAAAGTATAAGAATATGACTTTCTCAATAGTCATCAAGGAAGAAGTCAAACTTCCATTATTTCCAAATAACATAACATTATATAGAGAAAACCCAAAAGAATCCACCAAAAAACTGCTAGAACTGATACATAAATTCAGTAAAGCCACAGGATACAAAATCAATGTATAGAAATCTGTTGCACTTCTATACACCAATAACACAGCATAAAGAGAACTCAAGGAACCTATCCCATTTACAATTGCACCAAAAACCATAAGATACCTAGGAATAAATCTAACCAAAGATGTAAAAGATCTGTACTCTGAAAACTATAAACACTGATTAAAGAAACTGAAGGTGACACAAAGAAATGGAAAAATATTCCATGTTCATGGATTGGAAGAAAAAAATATTGTGAAAATGTCTATGCTACCCAAGACAATCTACACATTTAATGCAATTTCTATCAAAATACTAATAGCATTTTTCACAGAGGTAGAACACACAATCCTAAAATTTGTATGGAACCACAAAAGGCCCCAAATAGCCAAAGTAATCCTGAAAAAGGAAAGCAAAGCTAGAGGCATCACTATTCTGGACTTCAAGTTATATCATAAAGCTGCTGAACAAGACAATGTGGGACTGGCATAAAAAAAGACACAGAGATTAATGGAACAGAATACAAAACCCAGAAATGAACCCACAACTGTATTGTCAATTAACCTTTGAGAAAACAGGAGAGAATATTCAATGGAAAAAAGATATTCTCTTCAACAAGTGGTGTGTGGAAACTGGACAGCAAAATGCAAAAGAATGAAACTGGACCACTTTCTTCCTCCACACACAAAAATAAATTCAAAATGGATGAAAGACCTAAACATGATACAGAAAACCATCAAAATCCTAGAGAAGAACACAGGTGGTAATGTTCTTGACATCAGCCATAGCAACTTCTTACTAGTCATGTCACCAGAGGCAAGGGAAACAAAAGCAAAAATAAATTATTGGGAATTCATCAAAAGAAAAACTTCTGCATAGTTAAGGAAACAATCAAGAAAACTAAAAGGCAACGTACATAATGGGAGAAGATTTGCAAATGAAACATCTGATAAAGTGTTAGTACCCAAAATATATAAAGAACTTATCAAATTGAACAGCCAAAAAATAAATAACCCAGTTAAAAAATGGGCAGAAGACATGAGTAGACATCTTCCCAAAGAAGACATACAGATGGCCAACAGACACATGAAAAGATGCTCAACATCATTGACCATCAGGGTAATACAAATCATAACTACAAAGATATCACCTCACACCAGTTAGAATGGCTAAAATTAGTAACACAGGGAACAACAGGTTTTGAGGAAGATGCAGAGAAAGAGAAACTCTCTTACACTGTGGGAATGCAAACCTGTGTAGCCACTCTGAAAAACAGTATGAAGATTCCTCAAAAAGTTAAAAATAGAACTATCCTATGATCTATCATTTGCACTAATAGTATCTACCAAAGGATATAAAAATACTGATTTAAAGGAATACATGAACCCCAATATTCATAGCAACATTATCAATGATGTTTATAGCAACATAATCAATAATGGCCAAATTATAGAAAGATCCCAAATGTCCATCGACTGATGGATGAAGGATATATGCTGTGTGTGTGTGTATACATGCATGCATACATACATACATAATAAAATATTACTCAGCCATCAAAAGGTAAAGTCTTGCCACTTGCAAGATGTGGATGGAGCTAGAGGGTATTACGCTAAGCAAAATAAGTCAATAATAGAAAGAGAAATACTATATGATTTCACTCATATGTAGAATTTAAGAAACAAAACAGATGAACATATGGAGAGGGAAAAAATACAGAGGGAAGCAAACCATAGAAGACTGAACATCAGAGAACAAACTGAAGTTTGATGGAGGGAGGCGGGTCGGAGATGGGCTACATGTGTGATAAGTATTAAGTAGCACACTCATTTTAATGAGAACTGGGTGTTATATACAAATGAGGAATCATTGAATTCTACTCCTGAAACCAGTATTATACTATATATTAAATATAATTTCAATAAAAATTTTAAAAATATATATATAACGATTCTGAAAAATAAAGTCAGTCAAAGACAAACACCATATATTTTCAGTCATAGGTGGAGCATAAGTAAAAAAACAAAAAACAAAAAACAAAAAACAAATGAACACAGTGAAAAAAGAAAGAGAGGCAAACCAAGAAATAGACTCTTAACTATAGAAAACAAACTGATGGTTACTGGAGAGAAGGTGGGCAGGAGGTGGGTTAAATAGGTAATGGGAATTAAGGAGGGCACTTGTTATAAGGAGCAGTGGGTTTTGTATTTAAGTGGTAAATCACTAAGTTATACACCTAAAACTAAGATACAAATGTTTGGAAAATTATGTATAGAAACATATGAGAACAGACCAGTTTTTCACTGTTGTAAATATACTGTTTATGTAAAAATTAAATACATATATGTGTATGTACATATATAGATATGTGTGTGTATGTGTGTATATATATGTATATATGCATATATATATATGCTTTATGTATCTGTTAATTTGAATTAAATTATGTACTTAATCTCAGTCATTTTCATCACAAATTTAAACATAAGTAATGCAAAGAAAAAAATATTCAACCCCTTATGTTTTGTCTTTACAGGATAAGTGGTAGTTTTACATGTTTTCTGACTGAATTGGCATAGCTCAACTGATATCTTATCAGTAGGCTTTTGGAATTAAAAGTGCTTGGAACACAATTCTCATGGTACATGGTACCATGGCTCATGGTACTTGATACATGGTTCTCAAAATTCATAGTAGTATTTCTGGCTATGACTGGCTGAGGAGATAAGGAAATCTTTTCCCCCAAAGCACTATAAACCTGGACAAAATTAACAAAAGCAACCACTTTAGCACTCTGGAAATTGACCAAAATGATATATCCATCCTACAAGTGTTTATTCTTGAAAAATTGCTGACCATGAGGGACAAAGTGTGGGAATCTGGGGCACTAGGGCCTTGGCCTGCTCCCATACACTCAACCCCCAGTTCATTCAACTCAAGAGTTCTGACTACAAAATATGATCTCAGTTCTTTGCAGAAGTTGACACTGACAAGCTATTCCTAAAATTCATATGGAAATATAAGGTACCAGAGCGGCCAAAACATACCTGAAAAAGTGGAACAAAACTGGAATATTCACACTTCCCAATTCCAAAACATAACATAAGGCCAATTAATCAGACAGTGTGGTATTGGTATAAAGATAGGTATTTAGAGAAGTAGAACAGAATTGACAGTTTAGAAATAAGTCCTTACATTTTTGGTCAAATTGATTTCTCACAAAGGTACCATGACAATTCTTTGGGGGAAAAGGATAGCCTTTTCAACAAATGGTTCTAGACACCCAATTTAAAAAGCAGAGAAGAAAATTAGACCCTTATTTCATACTATATATAAAAAATTAACTCAAAATTGATTGAAGATCCAAATTTAAGAACAGTTTTATAAACTATAAAATTTCTAGAAGAAAATCCAGGAGAAAAATTTTATGACCTTGGGTAGGGCAGCAAATTCTTATATACAATATTGAAAGTATAATCCATAGAAGAAATAGACCTATCAATTTTTGCTTTTCAAAGTCATCAACAAAGAACTTAATATTACAAGCCACAGATAGAAGAAAGGTTTTTCAGATTACAAATATGATTAAGGACTTATATATAGAATATTTGAATAATACAACTCAATAATTATTAAGACAAAAAGCCCAATTTATAAAATGGGCAAATGATTCAAATATACATTCCACCAAAGAAGATATATGGATGGCTAAAATAGGGCTAAGAGCTGGTACTTTGAAAAGATAAAATCGATAGACCCTTAGCCAGACTCATCCAGAAAAAAAAGAGAAAGGACCCAAATAAATAAAATCAGAAATGAGGAAAAGAAGTAACAACTGACACTATAAAAATACAAAGGATTATAAAAGAATACTATAAAAAATTATATGCCAACACATTGGACAACCTGGGAAAAAATGGATAAATTCCTAGTAACATATAAATTACCAAATCTGAAACAGGAAGAAATAGAAAACTTGAACAGACTGATAACCAGTAAAAAAATTGAATCAGCAATCAAAAATCTCCCAGGAAACAAAAGTCCAGGGCAAGATAGCTTCATAGGGAAATTTTACCAATTATTTAAAGAGTTAACACCTTATTCTCCTCAAACTATTCCAAAAAATAGAAGAGGAAGGAAAGGTTCCAAATATCTTCAGTGAGGCCAGCATTACCTTGATACCAAAACAAGAAAGACACCATAAAAAAGGAAAACTACGGACCCATTTGCCTGATAAACATATATGCCAAAATCCTCAAAATATATAGGCAAACCAAATCCGACAATACATTAAAAGGATCAATCACCATGATAAAGTGAGATTTATCCTGGGATGCAAGGATGGTTCAATATTCACAAATCAATCAATGTGACATACCACATCAACAAAACAAAGGATAAAAATCACACGATCGTCTACATAGATTCAGAAAGAGGATTTGAGAAAATACCACACTCATTCTTGGTAAGAACTCTCATCAAAGCGGGTTTAGAGGGAACATAGTCCAATCTAATAAAGGCATATATGAAAAAAATCAGTTAGTATCAATGGTGAAACTGAGAGCTTTTCCTTTAAGTTCAGGAACAAGACAAGGATGCCTACTTTTGCCACTTTTATTCAACCTAGTATTGGAAGTCTTTGTCACAGCAATCATATAAGAAAAAATAAATGAGGCATTCGTATGGGGAAAGATGTTAAAGTGTCACCAGTTGTGGATGTGGATAACATGATACTAATACATAGAAAATCTTATAGAGTCCACAGAAAAACTACTAGAAGTAATATAAATGAACTCAGTAATGTTATAGGATCCAAAGTTAATCCCCAGAAATCATAAGGGATTTATACACTAATAGTGAAGCATCAGAAAGGGAAATTAAAGAAACAATTCCATTTTTCATTGCACTAAAGCAATAAAATATCTAGAAGTAAAACTTAACCAAGGAGGTGAAAGACTTGTACTCTGAAAAATATAAAGTGCTGATGAAAGTAATTAAGTACAGCACAAAGAAATGGAAAGATACTCCATGCTCAGGGTTTGGAAGCAGTAGAATTATTAAAATGTCCGTACTACCAAAAGAAATCTACAGTTTCAATGCAATCCCTACCAAAATACCAACAGAATCTTTCACAAAATGATATTAAATGATACTAAAATTTGTATGGAACTGCAAAAGACCCCAAATTATCAAAGCAATATTGATAAAAAGAAAACTGGAGACATCACAATTTCAGATTTCAAGATAAACTACAAAGCTCTAATAATGAAGACAATATGGTACTGGTACAAAAACAGACACATAGATCAATGCAACAGGATGAAGAATCCAGAAATAAATCCACACTTATACAGACAATCTATTACAAAGGAGGCAGAATATACAATGAGGAAAAGACAGTCTCTTCCATAAATTGTTCTGGAAAACTGAATAGCTATATGCAAAAGAATGAAAGTGGGTCACTTTCTTACAACATACACCTAAATGTGAGACCTGAAACCATAAAATTCTGAAGAGAAAACATTCGCAGTAATCTCTTGGACATCAGCCTTAGCAACATTTATATGGATATGTCTCTTCAAGCAAGTATCAGCCTTGCTTAGCAACATATATATGGATATGCCTCCTCAAACAAGGCAACCAAAAGCAAAAATAAACTAATGGGATTACATCAAAATAAAAAGTTTCTGCACAACAAAGGAGATCATCAACAAAACAAAAAGTAACCAACCGAATGGGAGAGCATATTTTCAAATGATATATCTGATATCCAATATACATAAAGATATCCTATTAAAGAACTTAAACATCTCAAACCAAAAAATGTTGATTAATTCCATTAAAACAATGAACAGAAAACTTGAATAAAGATTTTGATAAAGAAGACATACAGATAGCCAACAGATACATGAAAAGATGCTCAACATAAGTAATCATCAGAGAAATGAAAATCAAAAGCAAAATGAGATATCACCTTACACCTGTCAAATAGGCTGAGAAAAGAAAGACATGAAATCACAAGTATTGATGAGGCTGTGGAGAAAGAGGAACCCTCATATACTACTGGTAAGAATGCAAATGGGTACAGCCACTGGTAAGAATGCAAATGGGTACAGCCATTACAGAAAGCAGTATGGAGTTTACTCAAAAAACTAAAAATAGAAATACTATATGATCCAATAATTCTACTACTGGGTATTAACCTAAAGAAAACAAAAACACTAAATTGAAAAGATATATGCAACCCTATGTTTATTGCAGCATTATTTATAATAGTCAGGATATAGAAGCAACCTATATGCCCATTGGTAGACATATGGATAAGAAAGATGCTATATGTATATGTATGCACACATACACACACTAGAATATTACACAGCCATAAAAAAGGATGAAATCCTGCCATTTGGGACAATGTGGATGGACTTAGAGGGTACTATGCTAAGTGAAATTATAATGAAAATGACAAATAGCATATGATTACACTTATATGTAGAAGCTAAAGAAACAAATAAACAAACAAAATGAAGGATCAGACCTATAGAGAACTGATGGTTGACAGAAGGGAGGGACGAAGGAGCATGGGCAGAATAGATGAAAGGGAGTGGGAGATACATGCTTCTATTTATGGAATTAATTAATCATAGGTTAAAAAGCATAGTATAAGAAATATAGCCAATGATATTATAATAGCATTTTCTGGTGACTCATGATGGTAGATACATTTGTCATAAGCATAAAGTATACAAACTTGTTGAATATTGTACATCTAAAACTAATGCAATATTTTATGTCAACTATACTCAGATAAAAATAAAATACTTAGATTGTGAGTATAACAGAGAAGAGGGCAATGCTGCCTCTGATTTACATTTATAGTTTTCCTAACAAAATACCTTATTAAAAAAAAAAAAAAGAACTATGATCAAAAAGAATGAAACCTTGCCATTTCAACAACATGGATGGAACTAGCATGTATAAAGGCTTCAAGTACCAATCATACTAAAGTATGAACTAGTTGAAAAATGGGGCATTTTGTAAGGCACTCATTTATGATGATACCTCAGACCAGGCTACACGAGTCCAAGTGCTATTCAATCAAAAGTTGGTTTAATTAGTAAAAGTGGTAATTGGGACAGTACTCTAGCTCTCTACATAAACATTGTTTGAGTAAATAATAACCTAAATTTTGTTTAAAAAATGTTAAGCCTTGTTGCTTTAATTTTTTAGTTACAAAAATAATATTGTTTAAAAATTCAAAAAGTGCAAGGAGGACACTTGTGGGGATGAGCACTGGGTGTTATATGGAAATCAACTTGACAATAAACTATTTTTAAAAATTCAAAAAGTGCTCCTGAATAGAAAATAGAAAGTTAAAAGTTTTCCTTCCACTTAATTGCATTACTTTGTTGCATGTATTTTCAGACATTTTTCTATGAACATGAAAACACAGACACATACATATGCCATATATGCATCTTTTTACATGTGCTTTTTATATACATGAAATCATATTGAAGATACTGTTTTGTAGCTTGCCTTTTCTATTTGACACTCAGCTGTGGATATCTTTTGTACACATTGAGAACTAGCTCTTTTATTCTCAGGTACCAAGGCAGATGTGTTGTCAAGCTCTAGTTTCTGGCATTTTTCCAACCACTTAAATGCCTCAATAACTGCTTTATGTGTAAAATAACAAAAAACAAACCAAAACAAACAAAAACCAAAACCAAAAAAGAAGCCCAAAGTAAAACAAAACAAACAAAACACTTCACTTCCCAAGTTAAATTATCTTTTAAATAATTAAGCAATTAGGGAATTGTTTTACTTTATGTGTGTGTGTGTGTTAGAGAGTGTGCATGTGCACAAGAGCAGAGGAGAGGCAGAAAGAGAGAGAGAGAGAGAGAGAGAGAGAGAGAGTTCCAAGTAGGCTCCACGCCCAGCACAGAGCCTGATGTGGGACTTGACCTCATAACCATCAGATCATGAACCGAGCCAAAATCAAGACTTGGATGTTTAACTAACTGGGCCACCCAGGCACCCCCAAAATTTATTACTATACTACAAGAAAGGAAAATTCAATGTGACTTGTAGATGATGCTCAATTCAGGTAACAATGCTCTGATAACAAAAACAAAAATTAATCTAGTTCTGAGTAGCCTTTTTAAGAATTACTTTGTCTTATTTTTCTGTGGTAAAAACTTGAGATCTCTCCTCTTAACAATTTTTAAGTGTGCAACACATTATTGTTGACTATAGGTATAATGTTCTACAGTTGATCTCTAGAGCTTATTCATTTTACTTAACTGACATTTTTGGGTTGTCATTTTTATGATATCTACTATACAATTCACTGAAAAGCAATGCTCTGACACTTTGATATATATTTATCCTTAAATGCCTATTATTTGTTTTTTTAAATGCCTATTATTCGTAAAGCAATTTTCATATAATTATTTTCTAGAAATCTTGTTTTATGAGATAAAATGCTAATTAAATGAAGGGTTAAATATATAAACACTTTAATTTAATAGTAAATATAGATCTTCATTAGATTCTAGAATTTGTCTTCTGAAGACTCTGCATGGTCTCCTAGCTAAGACACTAATTCCTCAGATCCTGAAAATTTGGTAAACTGATTTGCAACATGGCAGTTATTCTAGTATATTAGGCACATTTAGGGGACAATTGTTAAATGAAATTAGGAGGTAATTAAAGGTTATAAATTATTTTTACTTCTGCAGCATGTGGAAATAGTGCTATCAAGAAGCCAATTCATTAGTTCGAAAAGTTAGTTTATTAGTGCTAAGTGTGTTCTTGTGCAGAGCAATACTCTGTGGGAGGATGAGGGATTATACACAAGCAAATTTCTCACTCCCTGTCCTAGGGAAATTTAAAAATATACTTAGGAAAAGAATGTGTGTGTGTTTGTGTTTGTACATGTAAGAAATGACCTAGGGGCACCTGGGTGACTCAGTCAGTTGAGCATCTGACCTTGCCTCAGGTCATGATCTCATGGTTTGTGGATTTGAGCCCCACATTGGGTTCAGTGCCTGGAGCCTGCTACGGATTCTGTCTCCTTCTCTCTCTGCCCCTCCTCTGTTCATGCTTTGTCTCTCTCTGTCTCTCAAAAATAAATAAATGTAAAATAATTAAAAAAAAAACAAGAAATGACCTATGTAGGTCTGTTAATAATGTTTATCAAAAAACATTCAAAATGTAAGTTAGGGCTAAGTAAATAAGCCCTAAAGGAAATGAAGAGTTAAAGAACTATATATTCCATTATGTAAGGCTTCTTGGAGAAGACAAGTTTGGTAGGAAAGTTAGAATTCACTGATTGAGCATTCACCATGGTCTAAGCATTTTACATGTATTATGTTATTTAAAGCTCACCATGGCTCTAGGAGGAAGTTACTATTATCCTATTTTACAGATGAGAAACTTCAGGCAAAGGGAGTTAAGAAATTTGTCCAAGGTCACCTGAGGGTGAAAGACATAGCTTATAATTATATGCAGAGGTCCGATTCCAAACACTGGAGTACCACAAGTAGATTGAGCATTTAGTCTAATAATTTATATAAATCTGTCTTTATGTCATTTTAAACTTTTCTTCTAGCGAAGACTAAACACTTTTTAATGATGTCAGATAAGAAAACTGTGTTAGAGCATTTGGCTACCTCTAAACAGAGAATGCCTACTTTTTTTAGATAGACAAACATGGATTATAAAAGAAGACCAACAAATCTGCTCAGTATTACAATTCTGAAATTTTGGTTACAACCATTTTAAGAGAGTCACTAAAAACAAAGTAATGAAGCTGGAGAATTTATGGCTCCATTTCTTATTCCTCTTTCTGTATTAAGCAGAATTTTTTTATGGTAACTAAAAACAACAAGTTAATTAGACATCCTGTTTGTTTACTCATTTTTCACTCATAATGCAATTTTCTTGCTTTTCTTTCATTTCTCAGTTAGAGTGAAGTGTTAGCTATCTTCATATTGAAAGTGAAGCATTAGAGTTTACTACATGCTTAGCATGTAATTTAATTGAAAATCCTGACACAGTGGAGAATATAACTAAACCAAGGATATTAGTTCTCACTTTAACAACAGAATGTAACTTAGGAAGGCAAATTCAACTTATTTTCTAAGTTAAAAGGAATCGTGCATATATAAAACACAGCAACGCAAGCTGAATAACCAGTTAGGCTTAGTCTTGGATCATACTTCTATAATGAATAAAAATTCCTTTGTGGCTCTGTGAATAGTATAGTAATAATAACACTTAATATGCTTTATGCATCTGATAAACAATTTACACAGATAATCCCCCTAATTCTTATATAACAACCCAAAGAGGTAGTTCCTATCAATACTCTCTTTTTATAGATGAAAAAACTGATAATTGGAGAATTGTGACTTGTTCAGGGCCATACAGTCAGCGAATGGATCAAGAAGATGTGGTTTATCAGGGCGCCTGGGTGGCTTAGTCGGTTAAGTGTCCGACTTTCGCTTAGGTCATGATCTCGCGGTTCGTGGGTTCGTGCCCCGCATCGGGCTCTGTGCTGACAGCCAGCTCAGAGCCTGGAGCCTGTTTCAGATTCTGTGTCTCCCTCTCTCTCTGCCCCTCCCCTGCTCACACTCTGTCTCTCTCTCAAAATAAAATGAAGACATAAAAAAAATTAAGAAAAGAAGTCACTGATAATCTTTGCCTTGGGAAAAAAATACAAATCAAAAAATCAAATTAGTTCATTAATATATTATCTTTGTATGAGATTTTTTACAAGTTTTTCTTTTGTATTTCATTCCAAACTTCTTCGTATCATTATGATTAAGCACTAATTCTTGAAAAGCACTGTTTAGATGACAATTTAAAATGAAATTAAGTAATTACAATGAAAGCTTTAGTTAAGTTGCATTTGTCCAATATTTTAAGTCAGAAGAGAGATATTTTCTAAATGAGTCACAGTTGTTTTAAATCAAGGTCACAATTATTTTGCCTGTAGGATCTTACCACCAATTAATTTCTTTCTTAATTCAGTGGAAAAGCAAGTGAAGTATATAAATAGGCATTACTCAAATGGACAATAAAATATGAAAAGACATTCAATCTTACTACTAACCTAAGAAATACAAATACATAATGATAAAAAATTAATTTGGAGGGGCACCAGAATGGCTCAGTCAGTTAAGTGTCTGACTCTTGATTTCAGCTCAGGTTTTGACCTCACAGTTCCATGGGATCAAATCCTGCTTCTGGCTCCTCACTGACAGCACAGAGCCTGTTTGGGATTCTCTCTCTAACCCCTTTCCCACTCATATGCTCTCTCGCTCAAAACCAAAAACATTTTTAAAAATAATTAATTTGGAGATATTCATTAAATATGTGAATAGTGATTACCTCTCAGTGTGTTTTTAGTTACTTTTTTTGTTTGGATTTCAATGTATTATATAGAGTTTTTTCAATGCATATCATTTTCACAAAATATAAAGCTTTAAAAAAACCTGACACTACCTCATTAGTTGCTTGCAGAAAAATATGGCCAACAAATCAGGAAATAGAATTCAGAAACAGAACCAAGCAGTTTAGTAAATATGATAAAACTGATATCTCAAATAAGTATAAGTCAGAGAGATTACCAAATAAACAGTACAAAACAATTAGCTAGCTAACAAAAATATATTTAAAAAATATTTGAGAGGCGCTGGGTGAATTAGTCGGTTAAGTATCCAACTTGATTTTGGCTCAGGTCATGATCTCACGGTTCATGGGATCAAGCCCCTTGTCAAATTCTGTACTGACCGCGTAGGAGCCTGCTTCAGATTCTTTCTCTCTGACTCTCTGCCACTCTTTCTCTTTCAAAATAGGTAAATAATCTTAAGAAAATTTGAATCCCTAACTCTTTTTTTTAAATATTTTTTTTATTTATTTCTAGGAGAGAGAGAGAGACAGCGTGAGCAGGGGAGGGTCAGAGAGAGAGGGAGTCACAGACCGAAACAGGCTCCAGGCTCTGAGCTGGCAGCACAGAGCCCGACACGGGGCTCAAACCCACGAACCGCGAGATCATGACCTAAGCGAAAGTCGGACGCTTAACCGACTAAGCCACCCAGGTGCCCCTTGAATCCCTAACTCAATGCTTACTCCAAAATACTAATTCCTGATGATACAAAATTTAACATGTAAATGAAACCTTTAATGTACTATCAAAATATATGAGCATTCATATATTATATTCATATATAACGTTATCTATCATTTTAAATGAAAATAATAAGTTGCAAAACAATATTTATAACATAAACCAACTGATTTAAATAATTGTTTCCATAGTATACGTTGTGATTAAAATTATGAAATGAAAAAATACACAGTTAAGTTTTATTCACCATTACACTGCCATCCTCTACCACATGTGCCTAGCTCATGGCAGGCACAAAAATATATGAGTTGAATGACTAAATTAACTCTTAGCATTGTTTGTGGGAGTGTAAATTGTGATAATTTTTCTGGAGAGAAGTTTGGCAATATGTGTCAAAGAATAAAATGAACACAATTTATTCCCACATTCCCATAATTTTTACAAGCACATATAGAAGGTATCCAAGGCTAATTTTTTTATAATAGGAAAAAAAAATGTGTATGCCAGTGGAAAGATGGTGTGGGAAGTAGCTGCCTTACAAAAGGAATCTGTTAAATAAGTTAAGTCAAATATTTCCATGGAATATGCATTTATTTTAAAATTAGATGTTGACTGGGGCGCCTAGGTGGCTCAGTCAGTTAAGCGTCCGATTTCAGCTCAGGTCATGATCTCATGGTCCGTGGGTTTGAGCCCCTGGAGCCTGTTTCAGATTCTGTATTTCCCTCTCTCTCTGATCTTCCCCTGCTCACGCTGTCTCTCTCTCTCTCTCTCTTTCTCTCTCAGAAATAAATTTTAAAAAATAAAATAAAATTAGATGTTGATCATTTACCATGAAAATATACCTACAACTGATAAATAAGCAGATTATAAAACAAAATATGTTATATAGACATAATAGTATATATAAACAGGTAGGTATGTAGATGTACAGAGAAATTTCTGGAAGGAAATGAACCAACATGCTATCAATGGTTATCATTTGGTTGTTAACATTGTATATTTATACCATCATTGGAATTTTCTACATTGTTTTTTTCTTTATAATGCTTATATACCTTGAAGATTTAAAATAAACAGTAAGACTAAATTTATTTAGAAAATAGAAAGTGTTTCCTAACTTTTTAAATATATGTGACTAAATGACAAAGCACAAATTCTATAATAAAAAAAGTAATGTGAAGATTAATCTAACTTTAATATGTTTCCTCATTTGAAGTGAATAATTCATCATATTTTATATTTTCATTTACTACTTGCATTCTGTGAGCAAGTTTAGACAGTGGATATAATTAATCAGGTTATTTTCTACATTAGTATATCAAATTGCATCTGGGTTTTTTGTTTTTTCTTCCACAGAAAGATCAAGATATCTTCCAACGAAGTCTTTAAAAGACTATTAATATATCCTGTGATTTTTAATTCAAATATAGATAGGTAATCCTGATCATTCATAAAAAATGGGCTAAATATGTTTCTTACCTTTTAATGAAAAGTAAACACTGATCTTTTGGGTTGTACCAAGGGAGGTGTTCTATAGCAGAATATAATCCTGTAAATAAAAATAACAGATACCTGTTTTTAAACTTCATTTTACAAAGGTTTATTCATATATTATTGGACTTGTAAATCATACTTTAGTGTGGCCAGAATATTACAATGTTAGAAGGAAATTGGTGGTAGACGACATCGTAAAGTATAACCTGACAGAGGATGCACTTTCATCAGCACAAATCCTCCCTCCCATCCTGCTGTTCATGGAATTGAAAACTGCTCCACAAAAGTATAGAGCAAACCGTCTGCTTTTAAATAATACCCATGAAAACTGCTCCACAAAAGTGTAGAGCAAGCCGTCTGCTTTTAAATAATACTACTTAACATCTGCATGCCCTTGCACTTCATCTTCAAGGTTGTTGGAAGCTTTGAGAACAGCTAGCTAGTAGTCAGCAGCAAGGCAGGAGTATATTATATGCCAGTTTAAAAAGAGAAACACAGTAAAAATGGTGTAACTGACTCACAGCATCGCAACGATTGTAGATGGATATAAACCAGGCTTGCCTAACACCACAGATAGTAGTACTTACTAAAAACTGTTAGGTGGAACGCAATATGTCTGCTTTCTAGCCCCTCCCCCCTTTGCCAATAAATGACTCCCCATTTCTCTCCAATGTAAAAATACATGCTTATAGGGTATTTAGATATAGATTAAAAAATCACCCATAGTCACACTACCAAATGATGCCATTTGGAGTTATTTTCATCCAATTTTTAAAAAGCAGATTTTTGTCAAGAGGCTCCTGACAAACCAAACGGGAATTCAGGATGAAAGGATAGGACAAAGATACTTCTCTTCCCTTGTTAGGAATCATGGCTAGTATTTTTACCTCACATGTAAGCTTTTTTTGAATTATAAAACTATAAAGATGTAATTTTGAGGAGAAATAAACGTCTTCCACAACCGTAAGCCTCAGCTACCAGTCAGCGTCTGGGAAGGTGGGCGGAGCCTGGAGGGCTGTGGGTGCATCTGGTCATTCATTAGGCTTAGACATTGTCGATCAAGTTTGCCCAGCAAATGAGGTGCGAGCTAAAGGCACACTGGGAACTGAATTAACTGCAGGTCTGTCTGCAAGGGGAGGGGGCTAGTGATCTAAACTGTGAAGAGATAGTGGGGTCTATACCCTGCGCCGTTAGACTGCGGCACCCTTCCTTCTGCCGCAGCTTCAGGGAGAGGCCTTACCACCGCGGCTCTCGCCCAGGCCTCTATTGCGGCTTCTACCTTTGTGGGATCACAGCAGCCCAGCACAACCCCTCCCTGCGCTATTGCTGCCTTAGGCGCTGCCACCTCCTCAGCTTCAGCGTCGGCCGCTACCCAAGCATCTGTGAGTCATTTTTTGCCCATCTCTGGTCGCGCAGTCTCAGCGGTAGTCACCACGTTAAGAGGTTTGCAGGGTTGCAAAATGGCAGAAGCGGATCTTAACACGGTTTCGGAACCTGCGGCCCAGAGGGTTGCTGAAGAGAAGATGGCTAGCTCGTCTAGTGATTCTGGGGAAGAATCTGATAGCAGTAGCTCTAGCAGCAGCACTAGTTGCAGCAGCAGCAGCAGCAGCAGCAGCAACAGCGGCCGCAGCCGCTTATATAGAAAGAGGAGGGTATCTGGGTCTTCCAGAAGAGTACGACGGGCTCCGTTGGGTAAAACTTTTGTGGATAGGCTGCCTCAGGCCGTTAGGAATCGTGTGCAGGCGCTCAGAAATATTCAAGATGAATGTGACAAGGTAGACATCCTGTTCTTAAAGGCAATTCACGATCTCGAAAGAAAATATGCCGAACTCAATAAGCCTCTATACGATCGGCGATTTCAAATAATCAATGCAGAATATGAACCTACAGAAGAAGAATATGAATGGAATTCAGAGGATGAGGTGTTCAGCAGTGATGAGGAGGTACAGGAAGACAGCCCTAGTGAAATGCCTGCTTTAGAGGATGAGGAAGACGAGGACCCTAAAGAAAACCCTGAGGTAAAGGCTGAAGAAAATAAGGTTCCAAAAGAAATTCCTGAGACAAAGGCTGAAGAAAAAGGAGAGTCTAAAGATTTTCTGGCGGCAAAGCCTGAAGTGAAAGAAGACCCTAAAGCAGTCCCCCAGGCAAAGGCAGAAGGTAAAGAACAGCCTAAAGCAACAGAAGCTAAAGCTTCTAAAGAGGCTCCTAAAAGAATTCCTGAGGTCAGGCCTAAAGAAAGAGTGAATCTTAAAAGAACCCGTAAGGGAAAGCCTAAAAAAGATCCTAAAGGCATTCCTGACTATTGGCTTACTGTTTTAAAGAATGTTGACAAGCTTGGGCCCATGATTCAGAAGTATGATGCACCCATTCTGAAGTTCTTGTCAGATATTAGCCTAAAGTTCTCAAAACCTGGCCAGCCTATAAGTTACACGTTTGAATTTTATTTTCTACCCAATCCATACTTCAGAAATGAGGTGCTGACCAAGACATATATAATAAAGTCAAAACCAGATCACAAGGATCCCTTCTTCTCTTGGGGATGGGAAATCCAAGATTGCAAAGGCTGTAAAATAGATTGGAGAAGAGGAAAAGATGTTACTGTGACAACCACCCAGAGTCGAACAACTGCTACTGGAGAAATTGAAATTCAGCCAAGAGTGGTTCCTAATGCATCATTCTTCAATTTCTTTAGCCCTCCTGAAATTCCTAAGATTGGAAAGCTGGAGCCACGAGAAGATGCAATCCTCAGTGAGGACTTTGAAATTGGTCAAACTTTACATGATAACGTTATCCTGAAATCAATTTATTACTATACAGGAGAAGTCAAATGTACCTATAAAGATGGTAAAGATTATGCAAACAGAAAATATTAAAAATAAAAAAGAAGCTGCCTGAAAGAATTTTCAGGAACCTCAAAACTTCAAGCAGAAGTGATACAGGTTTATATAGCCTTAGGTGAGATGTGAGGGGGGACTAAAACCTCAACACTAGCATTCCTTATATAGTCTTGTGTTTTCATATTTTCTTGGTAGTCTGACAAATGGGCTTACAGTGTCTATCAGTTTATCTAGCCTGTTGTAGTGTAATATTCTTCAAATCACGTAAATGCTGCCAGTTATCTAAAGCATGCTCATTTTGTGCTAGAGTTCTGATTTTTTCGAAGTCCTTTTGTCATGTTCCTATTAGAATGCAGCTGTGAAAACTGTAATAATTGTCAATTGAGACAAATATTTGCTTGAAAAAAACAGTTCCTGAAGTACCAATGCAAGGGGTTTTTTTTCCAGCCCAGAAGATTATGCTTGCACTAGCTGTGCCTTCATTACTTTGCTATAGAAATACAGTACTTACAGTAACTAGAACAGCTTAACAGTGAGATTTGACTGCTTAAAAAAGATTAGCATACATTTAAGAATGTCCATCAAGACTATATATGATATGGTTGTGAGCTTATTTATGTAACATAGTGGTCTATAAATTAATAATGAAGTTACTGTTTACCACTGAAGTGTTAATGACATAGTATTTTTTAAAAGTTTCCTCATATTATACTGTGTGATTGTAAACAGATTTTCTTTTGTAATATGTTCTAACCACATTTTCTTTGTAATATGTTCTACTTTATCTTTCACTAAGATGATCACTTTATATCATTTGATATTTTTTAATGCTGCTCTATTGCATCTAAAATAAATGTCAAATAAAGTGTATCATGCTATAAAAACCTAACATTTTTTCCTGATTAAAAAAAAATGTAGGTCTTCTCAAAAAAGTAGAAAATACTGAGGAAAAAGGAAATTTAAAAAATATGTAACTATTACTAATATTCTGATGATTCCCAGATCTTAGCTCTTCTTTGGAGGATACACATTCAAGTGATTGGAGAAAAATGGGACATAGAAGGAAGGCTAAGCGGGAGGAGGAGAAAGAGGGGAGAGGGGTAAGTAAAAGGAGAAGGAAGGTGAGAGGAGGGTGGAAAGGGAAGAGGCTGGGAGGAAGGAGGAAGGGAAAGGAGAAGGGAGAAAGATGAGAAAGGGCTGGAGGGGAAAGGGAAGTGAAAAGGATGGGAGGGAGTGGGAATAGGGCAGAAGGGGAAAAAAGGAAGGAGTGCCTCACCAAGAAAGTACATCTATATAAGCTGTTGCTTTCACTTCCAAGAGTAGGATGGGCAAATGACCTAGGATGAGTAAGTGACCCAGGCCCACCTTCCACCTGACTTGGGAGGAGGTCACACTCCTAGATGTGGCTTTTCTATTATTAAATAGGGGGCATCGGGCTTTTACCTCTTCAATACCATGCAGCTGGGTTACAGAGTAATGAAATCCTGAGATTTTAGTGTAAAGAGGAGGCCCCATAAAACTTTGTTTACCAGAGAGCTTTGCACAGTGCACAAAGGCACAAACACAACAAATAGTAAAGTAGTATCTTCTTTCACATTTGCCATTCCCCTGTCCACATATATCTTCCTTCAAAACCTTAAGGAAAGAGCTGAGGCAGAAAGAAGACAGGATTTGGTGGTTTCTGGGTCTCTAGGCATAAAATTACCTAATAGTCTTTCCAAATCCTATCATACATACTTTAATATCTTGCTTTTGTCCCTAGTTAACAATAGCCCAGTCCCATGTCTACAAATGTGAAAATATTACAATCCATGACACTATATTTAACCAATCTGGGGTGTTTTGATATTAGGGTTGATAGGATTTATATAAAATGAGGAAGCAAATTACTGCTTTTAGCAATGCTACTGCAATTTTGAGAGTGCCTTTTTTTTTTTTTAAATTTCTGAGATATTTGCATCCATCAAGAAAGGGTATGGGAGCAGATTTACTTATATAGCACGGCCAAAACGAAGGCTATAATAAATACGGTGTACCCGGGTCGCTGTTGCAGAGGTTCCCAAATCAGATATATACTGTTTGTCAGACATCACAGATATACCAGAGCCCTTAAAATTCCTACATGGAATGCAAAATCCTTATCGCATCTTAGAACACCTACTTAAGTATTTAGCCCCTTCCCGTTCTGTATTTTCCAGTATTAAAGGAACACATTTCAGAATATTTGCAAAAAAGAAGCAGAAATGTGGAAAATAAAAATCATTCACAAGCATGATACAGGAAGATATCCTGTTTATAGATTGGTGTGTTTTCTCCCAATCTGTCTCTTGATTAGGTTTTATCACAACTTCTTGGTTCAAATCAAAAGGTTAATTCAAGCTGGGTGAGTTTAAGAAAGCACAGTGGAAAAACAGCGTTTTGGTATATTTACCATTCCCGTTTAGGGCGCAGGTAGGAGGGTAATTGCCAAAGCTTTTTACATCTGTAAAGCTAGAATCCCAGAAACACAAGCTGTCAGTGCTGAGTGCTTCTACCACCTTGGCTAGTGATGGTGGCTACAGCCTGGAAACCGCTGAGCTTGCACGTTCGTTGGGCTGCAGGTTTGTCCATCACACTAGCCCAACCAATGAATAATACTGAAAGGAGGAGCCTACTGGGAAACAAAGGCTTGGGGAGATCTTTTACTTAAGTCTGCGACTTTATGGTGCGCCGTTTTCCCTTTGCTGTGATACAAGGCAGAGGCAAGCTGCCCCCTTCCTTGTTCCCAGCCTGACCTAGGACGACTCCTCCTCCTCACGTCCCCCCCTTTCCCATATCCTCCTTTGTGAGTTCTTACCCGTCCTGAATTAGGCACTGAGGGTCCAAGGTAGTCACTTTAAAAGTTTGCTCTTTTCCTTTAACCTGGCAGACTCGATAATGAAGGTTGTGACTCAGCAGCAGTAGGGACTGCTGAAGAGATCGTGAAAGAAACTCTCGATTGAAAAGAACAAAGTGACAATACAGATAGTCAAATGATGCAAATTATCCATTATGTTGGAGTCTAGCGATACTGGTGCCCTTGACTCCCCACCCCCCCAAAAAAACTTCACTGACCATGTGATAAGATAGAAGTCTGATTTGAGGCTCCTGGGTGGTTCAGTTAGTTGTGCCTCCCACTTCAGCTCAGGTTATGATCTCGGAAGCTAGTGTATTCCAGCCCCACATCAGGCTCTGTGGTGACAGCTCAGAACTTGGAACATGCTTCAGATTCTGTCTCCCTCTTTCTCTGCCCCTCCCCCACGTACACTCTCTCTCTCTCTCTCTCTCTCTCTCTCTCAAAAATAAACATTAAAAAATTTAAAAAGGATAGAAGTCAAATTTGAAAAGAAATTGCAGACTCTTGAAGAAAGTATAAATCCTCACTTGATAAGATAGGTGTGCAAACTAGTGCATGTATTTGGACAACCTGAAGTATAATAACTTTAATACCATATAGGGATTACTTCAAATATTTTGTGGGTTTTGTAGAGTATATTATTTTAAATAAAAAAATATTTAAATATTAAAACACACAGCATTTAGAAGTATACTTTTCTTCAAGAGATGCAGAGCACAACAAATTCTCTAAAGCATCTTTGCTCATTGCTATGCAGTTCAGTCCTTACAATTGTTTTGTGATATAGCTTCTAGAGAGTGTGAACATTATTAGAACTCTTCACTGAAGTTAATATTTACCTGGGGGGAAAACATACTTGGAAAGCCAATCAATCCAAGTGTATGTTTTCCCTCCAGCTCAGAAGTAGAAGAATTTAAGTCAACTTGGACCAGGTGTGCCTTTATTAATTGTGCTATAAAAAATGTGGTTTATTGTGATACGGTAACTTACAAAATTTTATCACTTCAATAAAGTGGTATAGAGTTAAGAATTTTCAAGAACACATTAATATCAAGTCTCCTAGGTTACTTCTTAAATTTTTGTCTGACATAGGGATTTATAAAGAAAACATAATGAAGCTGTTTTCCCTTGTAGTGCTGATAAAAGTTAGTGTTTGCAAGGGTTTTTCTCAGCTGTACTCATGAGTTATGTAAACTAAAGTGATTAAGTATATTTTGTCTGAACTGTGCTTCACTGAAAGTTGTCACTTTAATACTGTTGTATTAATCTTCTGATTATAAACTATGTTCATTACAAAAAATTTGGAAAATATACTGAAAAGCATAAAAATTATTTTAAACCGCTCTGCCTTCAAAGATAACCGCAATTTGCATGAAAATGTCTATACCTTTATTACTATAACTACTATTTTATCACTTGCACTTTTCATTTAATATATTTTGGAGCCCTGTGCATGCAAAATTTAGTCCTTTTAACATATATTGAATGGATATGTCATAACTTACTGTTATCAGTTTCTTATTATGAGCATTTAGGTTAGGAGCACATTTTTCTAATTGTTTAGTAATTGTGAACACTGTATTTGAATTAAGGAAAAATGTTGCATGTGTTGAAACATTTTCTCTTTTGATTTTTTTTCTTTTTCACTGCAGAAGAGTTTTAATGTTAATACAGTCACATTTATCCTTTTCCCCCCTATTATAGATTTTGGGTACTTGGCTTAGAAAGACCTTTCCACACTAAGATCTTTTTTTTTTCTTGCTCATGTTTTCTTACAGTATTCTTATAATTTCATTTAAAGCTTTAATCCTATTGGAATAATTTTGATGTGAAAATTGAGGTACCTGTACCATTTTTTCCTCTCTCATCACAACTCACCAGTTGTTTCAACACTGTTTATTGAGTATTAAATATCCAATATAAATAATTGACATCTTTATTATATAATACATTACCTCTGGTGTTTGGGCCTATTCCTGGACTGTTCTGTTCGAAATGGTTATTCTTGTGCCAGTATAAATCTTTTAAAACAAATCTCTGATATACATTTTAAGATTTTTTATCATAAGTTTTTAAATATATTTTTTGGAAAATTTCACCTATTTATTTTTCCAGATGAGCTGCAGTATTGCTTTTTCTCAGGTTCCTCCCCGAAGCCTATGGATATTTTGTTTGGGGCTTGTTTGAATTTATAGGTACCTTTAGACAAAATCAGGAATTTCATATTATTTAGTCTTTTTATCCAAGACAAGATGTGTCTTTCCATTTAATCAAGTCTTTCTTATATCTTTCAGTAGAATTTTAAAGTTTACCTGTTAAAATAGGCTTTTCAAAAATTTTCAGGACCTGTTCCTTAGTTTCTTCTTCCTTAATCTCCCCTTTTGCTTATGATGTTTTGCTTCTTATTTTTTAAATAATCTGTGCTTAGGGGTTGTCTCCTTTTTTTCAGTTTTAAATGGGGGCAACTGTTTGCTGAAGTGTGAGTGTGAATAAATGAACATCGCAGAAGCTTAAATTCATGTTTGTCTCATAACATTCTCTCTCTAAATTGCTAATATCTTCTGCCTGAGACCATTTCTCTCAATTTGTTCTCTCCATTGCCAGCTTTATTTTTTTCTTTTATTAAAAATGTTTTATTTATTTTTGAGAGAAAGACACACACACACAGTGAGCAGGGGAAGGTCAGAGAGAGAGGGAGACATAGAATCCAAAGACAGGCTCCAGGCTCTGAGAACCCAAGAACCTTGAGTTCATGACCTGAGTGGGGCTCGAACCCAGGAACCTTGAGTTCATGACCTGAGCTGAAGCCAGATGCTCAACCAACTGAGCCACCCAGGTGCCCCTCTCCATTGCCAGCTTTAGAATGGACAGCAGATCAGCATGATTCAGTGAAATGTCTTGAGATTGAGGTGTTCTGTGGCAATCTAGTAGTTAATTTCTGCTCAAATGACTGGCCAGTATCTGTAGTTACTTGTTTGTCTTTTCACATATTGAAGTAATCTCCAGAAAATAAGGATGATATATGAGTATAATTTTTTCCTTTACTTCAGCTCCCCTTTTGTTCTGTGTTATGGAGCTGATGAAGTTTTGGGGTGATGGTGGGGTTTGGAGCTGACGGCCAAGAAAGAATTCTTGAAGATGTCTTTGGTGTATAAAGTGATTTTATTAAAGCAGGGGGACAGGACCCGTGGGCAGAAAGAACTGCACTGGGGTTTTGAAGAGTGACTGATTATATATCTTCAGGTTGGGAGGAGGTTAGGGACAGCATAAGTCTCTAAGGAATTTTGGAAGCCAGGTTTCCAGGACCTTGAAAGGCTAGCTGTTGTTAGAAAAGCTTCATTTATTACTGTTTAATAATTACTGTAAGACTTCAGTCATGAGACCCTTTAGATGTATATCAGGGGTCATATGCTTGGAGTATAATTGCCAACATCTAGTTGGGGGTTAAAGGTAAAGGAGGTTTGTAAAAGAATTGTCCATTTCTATGTAAAATAGAGATATACAAGCTATTTCCAGTGTGGAATGCTTTCTATAAAACCTCTTCTAGTTTCGGCCAGGGTATTAATAGGGGTTACAGAAAACAGGTCAGTGATTTTTGACATGGTTTCTAAAAATATTCTTTTGGTCAGGAAGTTTATTTTTAAGAATTGCTTGCAAAAGTTTGAGAGAGCATGAGAGGTGAGAAGTAAAAGGTAAGAAACAGCATATCAGATGACATCTACTTAAAACATTTGTACCACATCCCATAAAAGAATAGAAATTTGAGGAGAGTAAAAATATTTCATCTAATATTTCTCGTCAACTATCATCACTATTTACAACATCAGGTAAAAATATCATGATGTTAGATTTGCTGAATTTGATATTAACTCATATCACCCTTTCTTGTTTTAAATTTTTTTAAATGTTTTATTTATTTCTAGGAGAGAGAGAGAGACATTGTGAGCAGGGGAGGGTCAGAGAGAGAGGGAGTCACAGACTGAAATAGGCTCCAGGCTCTGAGGTGGCAGTCAGCACAGAGCCCAACGCAGGGCTCGAACCCACGAACCGCGAGATCTAGACCTAAGCGAAAGTCGGACGCTCAACCGACTAAGCCACCCAGGCGCCCCTTTTTTTTTTTTTAATTTTTTTTTTTAATGTTCACCCTTTCTTGTTTTAAGGAAAAACATCTCTTTAAATCCAATTTTTTAAAAAATTTTGGGAATAAGATGCATTACTTATAATTATTTAAGTGTATTTCAACTTTTAATAGAGTTCTTCATATTTTGGATTGAAAAACAAAGAAAAGCACAAAGACAAGTAAGTAAGTCACTTAAATTTTTTGCTGTTATTTTTGGCTGGGTTCAGGGTGCAAAAAAAGCATCCCAACAATTTCCAACATATGTTTAAATATTGAAAGAATTGGATTTTCACAGCCTAATTATCATGTCAGCAGGTTGCCAATTAATTGTTTGAAATTCCTTTATGCAAAGTCTGCAGATGTATTTAATTAAGCTGAAGGGTTAGAGAAAGAACATAGCTATTTTTTAAAAATCTGCATAGATGATGAGGTTTAAGAAAATGAATTCTGACTTTTTGCAACTGAATCTATATGAAGCAGTACATGGTATTGTATCAGAAAATGTCTCTATGGAAATCCCTGGTTGATTTTTTTAGACAATGGTTTTAGAAATAATTCTTTTCAAATATGTTTGAAATATGTATATAGCTTGTTTCTCACAAGTATAATAGTGAAAAAGAGTAACTTTACAAGACCCAACAAAACAAATGCTATGTCTTAAATTACATGTTGGAAGAAGTATTATCCCAACAATTTGATTTTCATTTCAAGATACTTTCATGAGTAAGTAAAAGATAACAAATGATACCTCAATTACCATGAAAATTATTTGTGAAGAGAGTATAGTTTTTTAATTTGATGCAGAAACACTTGTTTGATATTATTTTTATTTTTTTTTAATGTTTTTTTTTTTTTATTTCTAGGAGAGAGAGACAGCGTGAGCAGGAGGGTCAGAGAGGGAGTCACAGACTGAAACAGGCTCCAGGCTCTGAGCTGGCAGTCAGCACAGAGCCCGACGGGGCTCGAACCCACGAACGCGAGATCATGACCTAAGCGAAAGTCAGACGCAACCGACTAAGCCACCCAGGCGCCCCATTTTTTTTTTTATTTTTTTAATGTTTTTTATTTATTTATTTCTAGGAGAGAGAGAGAGACAGCGTGAGCAGGGGAGGGTCAGAGAGAGAGGGAGTCACAGACTGAAACATCACTTGTTTGATATTAAATATGGCTAAATCTCTTTATTGTTGTAATATTTTTAGTAAACAAAAAGTGTATATGATGAAGTGCAGTTGAGTCAGAGTTTTGTTACTCAGGGTAGATAAATAAATTTCCATCCACTAAAAAAGTATTATGTGATATTTTTTAAAATACCAGAATTTGTTGATGTTTAAGATTCTTTACTTGCCATGCCTTCTGTATCTAGCAACCTGCTTTGTGTAGGTATCTTGAGGGTACCTTGTACCTAAGGAAAGGTAGAAGAGAGAATACTGGGTGACATTCCTTATCTAATTTTTGGATCTGTCTTGATAGTCTCAATTTAAAATCATACTAATACCATTTATAAAACAATATAAGAGGTGAATGACAAACAGGAGAAAATTACTTGTAAAAGAGTGAAAGAGGCAATTTGGAAAAATACTTTGATACGTATATTGGCCTTTTGGCTAATAAATATGAGAAATATCACCTGCACTACTGATAAAAAAGATGAAAATTAAAATAATGATGAGATGGGGCGCCTGGGTGGCTTAGTGGGTTAAGCGTCCGACTTTCGCTTAGGTCATGATCTCACGGTTCGTGGGTTCGAGCCCCGCGTCGGGCTCTGTGCTGACTGCCAGCTCAGAGCCTGGAGCCTGTTTCAATCTGTGACTCCCTCTCTCTCTGACCCTCCCCTACTCACGCTGTCTCTCTCTCTCTCTCCTAGAAATAAAAAAAATAAAATAAAATAAAATAATGATGAGATATTGATGTTTACCTGTTGTGTTGGCAAAATTAAAATTTAAAAGTTCTTATCATTCTTCCATAATGTGAAGAAAATTCTGTGTCACATACTGCAAGTGGAAAGGTTTGTACATATTTTCTGGAGTATTATTTGGCAGTAGTTAATAAAAACCTTAAAAATGTGTGTATCCCTTGGGGCACCTGGGTAGCTCAGTCAGTTAAGCTGGTGACTCTTAATTTCAGCTCATGTCATGTTCTCATGGTTTGGTTAGTGAGATCAAGCCCAACGTTCTGCTCTGCCCTGACAGCACTGAGCCTGCTTGGGATTCTCTCTCTCCCTATCTCTCCCTATTTCTCTATCCTAAACCATCCTTTCAACTGCCTCTCTTTCTCTCTCTTTGCTTCAGCTTGTCTTTCATTTTTTTCCTAGTATTCTATTTTCTCTCTAGTTTTGTCTACCTTCACTCCCCCTTCTCTTTTCACATGTTCTCTTTCTTTTCACTTCCTGGACAGATGATTAAGTCATTTTGGCCTGACTACTCCTTTTCTATACTTTTTGTTGTTGTTGCATAGTTAAGTCTACTTCA
This sequence comes from Proteles cristata cristata, assembly GCA_017311185.1. Lineage (NCBI taxonomy): Eukaryota > Metazoa > Chordata > Mammalia > Carnivora > Hyaenidae > Proteles > Proteles cristata. The sequence continues at coordinate 115,434 of JAESUZ010005006.1, read as the reverse complement.
ATATGTAAAGATGAATTAAAAGTCTCAGGAGGATTGTTTTTAGTTTTAATTTGGGTAAGATAAATTTATCAATTAATCTAGTTCTAATAATCCAAGCTGAGAAGATGACTATCCAACAGAGATTAATGTTTTCATAAATACAAAATGCATTAACAGCAGCACCCTCTGTGGCAGACAATGCCTGACAAATTCAAACATCCCCAGTATACACATCAGAATAAATTTCGATGTAAGTAAGTTGAACATACTTTAAGCCTTTTTAAAATTCTTCATTTTAAGATTTCAAGTTCTCTTGTTAGTAATTGACAAGATATGTTTTCTGTAGTTTCTAAACTCTTGAGGCAAGTCTATAACTTTCTATTTTAAATAATACTGAAGTAAAAGGAATCCAGTATTTCTCCTGTCTACTCTGTCTCCCATTTTATATTCCCGCCAGTAATATATGAAGGATCTATTTCTCTATATATTTGCCAGTACTTATTATCTCTCTTCATGTTTCTAGCCATTCTAGATGGTGTGAAATGATATCTCAATATGGTTTTGAATTGAATTTCCTTGATTTTGATTTGATTTTTATTTCAATGATACTGAGCCAGATCTAAAAGTTGATACAGAATTATTGATTATCAATAGACTTTTCAGGGTGAAAAGAGGAAAGAGTAGAAAATAGTCTCCATTTTAATAATAATAAACATCAATTACAAATATAAATGGTTTGAATTACTCCTACCCCCTTTTTAAAAACACTGCCTCAGTACTATTTACATGATAATTAAAAGTTGGGCATAACCGAAAGTCTGAACTCAGGACAAGTCTTCATTTTCTTTTCCTCCACACCATTTTCATTTTTTCCTTAAGTTGAAGGATCTGCTGCTTGGAAATCTCTTTAGACAGAAGAGAACTGAGTAACATGCCCCCTCTTCTTTCTCCCTCTATTTTCTGTGCACCACTGTTGTACAGTAGCTTTTTCTTGCTGCTATAACAAATTACTATACACTTAACAGATTAAAATAACACAAACTTATTATCTTACATTTCTGTAGGTCAAAAGTACAGTACGGGTCTCCTTAGGCTAAAATCAAGGTGTCAGCAAAGGTGGGTTCCCTTCTGGAGATTCTAGGAGAACATCGTTTCTTTGTCCATTTAGGTTGTTGGCAGAATGCAGTTACGCGTGGTTGTAGGATGATGTCTCCATTTTTTTGGCTCCTGTCAACTCAATGTTATTCCCAGCTTCTAGAGGCCACTCATGTGTCTTGGTTCATGAAGCCCTTCCTTCTTTTACAAAGCCAAAAATTTCTCTGCCTTCTTTTTCCACTTTTATTTTTTAGATTTTTAGCTTTATTGAAGTATAAATGAGAAAAAAAATTGTACAATTTTTAAAGTGTACATCATGGTGATTTGATATATGTATATATTGTGAAAGGATTCCTACTTTCTAGATAATTAATATAACTGTTACCTCATGTAGTTATTTACTTATTGTTTGGTGAAAACATGTAGGTTATACCCTCTTAGCAAATTTCAATTCTATAATACAGTGTTATCAATATTTTAAATTTTTCATGAATTTTTTTTCTCTTTTTGTATAGGTCTCCTATTTTAACCTATCATTTGTTTACCTACCTTCTAGCATTATGTAGGTTTTGTTTATTTTATGTCTTGTGTAAGAATCTATATTTTTCCCTTAAAAAGTTATTAATTACATGTCAACTTCCTCTTGGAGAGTGGTAGAAAGGAGAGAGATTTCCACTGTGGTTGGTGATAATTCTTTCAATGAGAATGCCCATTTCCATATAGGCCTTTTATTTGGGTTAATCACAGAAATTTCTGACTTTTCTGATATTTTAGGTGATTTCTCACCTCCACCCTACTCCCATCAGTTGCTTAAGTAGTTCTGAGATAAAGGGGAGGGATGTCAGAGATCTACCATTTCGTTGGTAGTATATTTCAAATATACCATGTGGGTGAAAGATTCATTCTTAGAAGCAATATTTAAGGAATATTTACCCACACAACTCTACTGAGTCTACTCTCAGTTGGTTATTATAAGGAGCTCGGCTTCAGCAATTCTTTGTAGGGTAATATTTAATGTTAGAGCTTTAATGGCTTTGTAGCCATGAGCCCATTATGTTACTGTTCTCTCAATTAGCTTTTACAGTTTTTCCACACAACTATTTCCTGCCTGCCCTAGTAGTGTTGTGTTTGGAGGACTAGATGTAGCAACAACAACTTTAATGACACAACCATTGTGATGGTTAATTTTATGTGTCCACTTTACTGGGTCATGAGGTGACCTGATATTTGGCCCAACATTATTCTTGGTGTGCCAGTGAGGGAATTTTGGGATGAGATTCACATTTGAACTGGTAGACTGAGCAAAGCAGATTGTTCTCTCTGATGTGATCGGACCTCACCCAGTCAGTTAAAGGATGAAACTAGAACAAAAAGACTGATGTCCCGGAAGTAAGAGAGAATTCCTTCTGCCTCACTGCCTTGGAGCTAGAACATTATTTTTCTCTTGCCTTTGGACTCATACTGAAATATCAGCTCTATCTGGGTCTCAAGCCTGCTGGCCTTTGGACTAGAATTACACCATCATCTCTCCCAGTTCTGAAGCCTTTGGACTTGGACAGAAACTATGCCATTGGGTCTTCTGGGTCTCCAGCTTGCTGACTGCAGACCTTGAGACTTGTCAGCCTCTATATTGTTAAGACAATTCCTTATAATAACTCTCTCTGTGTGTGTAATATGCATATATACATATATATTTTTATTTTTATTTATTTGTATATACATATATAGATATATTACACACACATACATACATACACAAATATAAAATCTCCTGTTGGTTCTATTCCTCTGCAGAACCCTGACTACTCTACCCGGTATACTCATTTTTCTTTATGGTTGCTCCTCTCCCCACCCCCACCTTGGGAAAATTTTTTTCTCTCATAACTCTTATGAAACCTATACCACCCTTTTGATGGAGGCTAATCTCAGTGAGTCTTGAAGGTACAATATCCCCTACCATTCTAAGGAATGTTTTACTTTGTATACATATTAAGGCTCTACTCTCTCTACCACTACATAAGGAGTAGCCCTCCACTATTTATTTTGCATTTTCTAGGTAATTCCAGTTGTTAAAGCAATATTTAGCCCTCTCTTACGTCTCTTGGCATCATAATTGGAAGTCAACTCTGACTTAGCTGGCATGTCTTCTCACTGAAAAAGAATAAATAAACCACGGTTTTCATCATTGCCATGCACTCTTCTCTGGCAAGGCCTCTGCTACGCATATACGTGAGAAAACTGGTTTTGGAATTCAACAGAACTAAATTCAAGCCCAATATGTGTGAGGCAGGTTAGGTTAATTTCTTCAAAGTCAGTTTATTAATAAATGGAGAAAATAATAGCACCTACCATAAATGTGTACTGAATAAATAAGACAATGTGTATAATTCTTAGCACAAGGTCTCTGCCACGTAGTGAATAATCAATAAATGTTAACTATAATTAGTACAAATAGTATTATTATTCAGTAGACTAAGGCAGTAATGAAATTCTGTCCCTCTTTCTAGATTGTTTCTTTATCTCTAAGATATATTTTTTAGTCATATATATGAAATGATTCTCTGGAAAATCTAGCTCATTTTTTCCCATCTATCTACATAGACTACATATATTTATTGACAAGATTTGGAATAGGTTTTCAGTAAACAAAGTTAATCTCTTAGAACCTGTGATACATCTTGTTAAACACACACACACACACACACACACACACACACACACACAAAGAGTTCTTTACGGTACCAGGTGAAGCAATATTTACTTTAAACTACATGCCTAAGAGAAACAACCTCCTTGACCTCCACCGCAGCAACTCCTTACTTGATACATCCCCAAAAGCAAGGGAATCAAGAGCAAAAATAAACGATTGGGACCTCATCAAGATTAAAAGCTTCTGCACGACAAAGGAAACAATCCATAAAGCTAATAGGCAACCGACAGAATAGAAAAAGATAGTTGCAAATGACATATCAGATAAAGGGTTAATATCCAAAATCTATAAGGAACTCACCAAACTAAACGCCCGAAAAACAAACAAGCCAGTGAAGAAATGGACAGAAGATATGAACAGACACTTCTCCAATGAGGACATCCAGATGGCCACAGATACATGAAACAATGCTCAGCATCCCTCCTCATCAGGGAAATACAAATCAAAAGCACACTGAGAGACCACCTCACGCCAGTCAGAGTGGCTCAAATGAGCAAATCAGAGAACTCTGGATGCTGGCGAGGATGTGGAGAAACGGGCACCCTCCTACACTGTTGGTGGGAATGGAAACTGGTACAGCCCTTCTGGAAAACAGTGTGGAGGTTCCTAAGGAAACTAACAGTAGAACTCCCCTATGACCCAGCAATAGCACTGCTAGGAATTTACCCAAGGGATACAGAAATGCTGATACATAGGAGCACATGGGCCCAATGTTCATAGCAGCACTCTCCACAATAGCTAAAACATGGAAAGAGCCTAAGTGTCCATCAACGGACGAATGGATCAAGAAGATGTGGTTTATCTATACCATGGATAGACTAAGCCACCCAGGCGCCCCTGCATGTCCATATTCTTTACACTATTTATTTTGGAGTTAAATTGTGCATATATACATAGAGTAAAACAAGTCATATTTTTTAAAAAAAATTTAAATGTTTGTTTTTGAGGGAGAGAGACAGAGTGCAAGTGGGAGAGGAGGAGGGTTGTGCTGGACCTTGCAAATCAAGACAGCTGAATATATTATTCCTATTCTATTATCCAGTGTGTATCACTGTGCAGATATAGCTTAATAATAGTAACAGCAACATACCTTCTTTATATCCTCTAATACTTCCATGATAAGTATATTCTATTTCACAGAAGCATTCTATTTTATTTATTGAATATACTGGGAGAAAATGAATCTGTTCCTAGAAGCTGGGACTTAGGATCTTTTTCAAAGTTTCTACAATACAAATCCATGTAGACATTTGCATGCAAATTGATTTCCAGATTAGAAGTATGCCAGAGAAACAAGTCCCACCAAATATCACTTTGGCCTTTTCCTGTTTTAACCAGCTCTCTGCAAATGATAAGCTTTTAGTAAAGGGAAATTTGACATTTAAAGAGAAACATTCTTGGAGATACCTAGCATGGAGAGGAAGAGTGTTCCAGGCAGTAATTATTATCTAATTTAGTGAGATAGTTCTGGCTTATTTTATATGACTGCATTTATGAAAACATACACAGGAATTCTGACACACTGTTTCATATGCCAGTCTCTCTAGGGGTCACAGTAACGTCTCTATAGTAACATTACTTTCAATCTTGTTGGCCCTTGGATCTGTATATGCAATTTTTGTAAGAACTACTGGATAAGCTTTAATAAAAGCTTAAGTCTTTAATAAAGGCATAAGTCTTCCTCAATATCATGAGGAAATAGCTTCACTTCTAATCTAGAAAATATATTGGCCCAATAAAATCCTTCATACTCCTGCTGTGTATTCCATGTAACAATACAACCTATTCCAGCAGTTACATAAACTTGAATGCCTGGAATCTGTGGAAAAGAATGTTTGGTAGACACTTGATCCAGCCCTGATTGTGTGAACTTGGCAAAAATTTAACCTCTAAGTGCCAGGAATAATTTATTAATCTGATTCATGTGAGACAGCTAAGAAGATGAACTTTAGCCAAAAACATCCTACATCTATTATTATTGATACAACAAAATTCCAGTATTATTTGTATGAGTAGTAGAATAATACAAGGAGAATAAAGGAGTATTATTTAATGAGTGATTATGTTTCATAACTTTAAATTTAAGTCTTCACTAATAACACTTGTCTTCATATTTTCATGGGGAGAACATACTATATATATTTTATTGTTTTAGCCTTGCCATCCTGGGTACAGCAGGCAAGTTGATTGGTGGATACCCCCAAGTGTCATTATTTCTGCAGGCACAGGGCCACAAGGGGTCCCACTCAAATCTCCTGCCCTTATTGGCATCATACATGCATGCCACTAATTCCAAACTACAAAAAAAGGGATGGATGGTCTGGGGAAGCTTGTATTCACACAAACGTAGAAGTCTCAGAATCCTGTGGGCAGGAGGTTGGCGAGAAGCAATGAGTGAATGAATTGGTCTTTCTAAACTGGCAGGCAGGCTCTCTTGAAATGATCCCAGGGTTTGGCTTCTTAGGGCAACTTGGGGCACAGAGAGGGACCTGTGAGGGAAACAAGGAACAGCCAGTGTTCATTCATCTCCAAAACAGAGTACCCACTCCCCTGATGTTAAATCTCACAGGAATTCAATGTCACAGGGCCTCCAAAATCACAGGAACTCCTTAGCCATGTCATTCGGGGCAGGGAATAAGGACATACAATACTTATGTGTGTTTTGAATATAGTCTGGAAATTGTGTCAAATTATTTCCTGACAAATCTAGGCTTGAAACTTCACAATAATTTTCCACAACTCATTTTCACACACACACCCCAAATGAATCAATTGCTAAATCTCTTCTTATATTTTCTTTAAACTCTGAAGTCCTTTCTTTCCTTTGAGGGACCATAGACTTTGTCTGATTTTGAATTCCAATTTGGCCATCTACTAATTGCATGACCTTGGAAAAATACTTAATCTTTCTAAACCTCAGTTTCTTCATCTGTAAAATGTAGATAACAAGATGTTTGTGCTTCTGTATATCCCACAAAATATAGCCAGGCTTTTATTCTGCACAAATTTGTTAAATTAATTAGTGCCTCTCTACCCAAATTAAAAAATGACTCATCTTAATTTCGTACTATGGCCCTAGGATTATTTATTAACCAATGTCATTACAAATTTGTACTACTTGGCCTTAAATGTTGTCCTGCTTGCTATAGTATTCTGCATGGCTTGCAATTTATCTTTTTTTTTTTTTTAACACAGTCAACAACCATCACAGCTGCAATTATTTTTATTACGTACCTACTAGGTATCCAGCAGAGTTAGAAGTTACGTAGAATATCTAAGTGTATGCTGCTATTCTTGTATAGGAAACAAGCTATGCATGAAAAGTTAAATAGCAATGCAAAATAGTCTGAAGGATACACAAGACATTTAGCAGTAATCACTTGAATGAGGAAAGGTGTTTACTGTTTGTGTATACGCTATGTCATATATTGTTATTGTTAATGTTTCTGTACTGTTATTACTTAATGTTTTTACATGATATATTACATCAAATTCTTTAAATGCAATATATAAAAATAAGTAATAACTAAACTCCATTTTTTAAAATTTTTTAATGTTTTTTTGAATTTATTTATAGGAGAGAGAGAGAGACAGCGTGAGCAGGGGAGGGTCAGAGAGAGAGGGAGTCACTGACTCCGAAAAAGGCTCCAGGCTCTGAGCTGGCAGTCAGCACAGAGCCCGACGCGGGGCTCGAACCCACGAACCGCGAGATCATGACCCAAGCGAAAGTCGGACGCTTAACCAACTAAGTCACCCAGGTGCCCCACTAAACTCCATTTTTAAAGCCCAGAATATAAATGTATTTCCAAAGAAGGAGTGAACCCCTTCCCTCATTATTTATATGGAAAAATTTGGGGGTGCCTGGGTGACTCAGTTGGAGAAGCATCCGACTTTGGCTCAGGTCATGATCTCATAGTTAGTGAGTTTGAGTCCTGTGTTGGGCTCTATACTGACAGCTCAGAGCCTGGAACCTGCTTTGGCATCTGCATCTCTCTCTCTCTCTTTCTCTCTGTCACTCCCCGATCTGTGTGCTTGCTCTTTCTCTCAAAAATAAATAAATAAACTCAAAAAAACCCTCTTTATTATTTAAAAAATAATTTAACCTTTTTATTATTGAGAGACAGACAGAACATTAACATGGGAGGGGCAGAGAGTGGGAGATACACAGAACCTGAAGGAGGTTCCAGGCTCTGAGCTGTGAGCACAGAGCCAGACGCAGGGCTGGAACTCACAAACTGCAAGATCATGACCTGAGCTAAAGTCAGAAACTTAACCGACTGAGCCACCCAGGTGCTCCTAAAAAAAAAAATCTTTTGAAAAATTTGTGTACGGTGGGGCGCCTGGGTGGCTTAGTCGGTTAAGTGTCCAACTTTCGCTTAGGTCATGATCTCGCGGTTTGTGGGTTCAGGCCCGTCGGGCTCTGTGCTGACTGCCAGCTCAGAGCCTAGAGCCTGTTTCAGTCTGTGACTCTCTCTCTCTGACCCTCTCCTGCTCACGCTGTCTCTCTCTCTCTGTCTCCTAGAAATAAATAAAAGAAAAAACATTTAAAAAAATTTGTGTACGGGGACTCATGGAAGATGGTGGAGAAGTAGGGAGCTCCATGAATTTCACTGCACCCATTTCTCAGAGAAGGCCTAAAGTCATAGGACACTGAGCCACAGGAGTTTGGGAAGAGAAAGAGACAGAGTACACTGGGAAGGAAACCTGATAAGTGCATAAGTGCGAACTGGGGAAGATAAAAGTGGGACGGGACCCAGAGACATGGAGGGAGGGGAGGGAACCCTGCTTGCTTGCAGCTGCGGTGAGTGATAAACCAGTGAGTGGTGGTGAGCTGCCACGAGTCCAGGGGAAAGGAAAGAAAAGCTGAGGTTGCTCATAGAACCGTCCCTGGAGAAGAGAAAAACCTCAGCTTGGAAAGAGAGTGTTTTTTAGCTCTGGCTGGGGTACAGACTTTAAACTAGGTGCCCCCATCCCAAAAGGCGCCAGATAAAAACTGCACTGCAGCGCTCCCGGCACTATCCATGGTGGTACAGCCCAGTGAAGCCTAGTGGAGGCAGCCTCCGCAGCGGGGGGCGTGGCTGCAGCCCAGTGAAATGACAGCAGTGCAAGTGGCAGTGGTGCACAGGGCAGCGGCTCTGTAAAGCAGCCATGGCGCGGACTCTGAGGACCTGAAGTTGCTAATTCCCTGAACGCACTCAGGTTGTATACCTGCTTGACACTAAAGGATCTCAGGCTTCTACACTTCCCCCACCCCCCACACAAACTTCTGCAACAGAGAAGCAGCAACTTGCAGGACTGTTCAGAGCAGTATAACAAAGCCCGCGGACTGGGACCTGGAAACGAGGCAGAGCGTGGGGCATAGAACTCAGCCCACCTTGGCTACATCCTCAGCACAGGGAGATCGGAACCGAAGAAGGGATTTGCAACACTTGGTTGAGAAGTGACTGGGGCGACGCCATTCTTCCCCCCACAACCACCAAGGAGGGGCCTCAGGGAGGATAGCAGACACAGTGGAGACAACACCTGCCTACACCAAAACACCCCCATCCCCTCCAGAGAGCTGTTTTGTTGTTGTTGTTGTAGCTGTTTTTACCTTAGCCTGGGTTTGATGTATATTGGTTTTGTCTCTGTGTTTGTGTACCTGTGTTCCCTCTGAGGTTGTCGGTTTTCATTTTTCCAGGGCTGCCTCAAGAAAGAAGCCAAACTACACATGGTGGAGAGTCCCAAATACCACTACCAGTAGGGAAAAAAAATAACCAAACACTCAACAAGAGAAACCAAGAGATACCATCCAAAGAACACTTCCTGAACAGGCAGGCCCTGAACAGTCAAAAGACCCCTCTCTAATACAGTAGAATTCGCAGGGGCCGAGTGTACAACAAGCTTTTAAAACTAACAAGAGATAGAAAGCTAACCAAAATGACGAAACAGAAGAACTCTCTTCAAAAGAAATTCCAGGAAGATATGACAACTAAAGAACTGCTCAAAACTGTTATAAGCAACATAACTGAACAAAAATTTAGAACAAAAATCATAAAATTAATCGCTCAACTTGAAAAAAGCATGCAGGACATCAGAGAAACTATGGCTACAAACACTATGGAGCATAAAAATAGTTACAATAACATAGAAAATGCAATAAATGAGACACATAATAAACTGAAGGCATCCAATACACAATTTGAAGAGGCAGAAATGAGAATAAGTGATTTAGAAGACACTATTGTAGAAAAAGAAGAAACTGTGGAAAAGAGAGATAAGCTGATCCAGGAACTAAAAGAAGAGTTTGAGACCTCAACAATACAATCAAACCGAACAATATCCGTATCATAGGAATTCCAGAAGAGGAAGAGAGAGGGAAAGGTGCTGAAAGAGTCCTGTAACAAATTATAGCAGAGAACTTACCCAAACTGGGGAAGGAAGTAGACGTTGAAATTCAAGAGGCACAGAGAACTCCCCTCAGACATAAGTCGAATCAATCTTCTGCACGACATATTATAGTGAAACTGGCAAAATATAAGGACAAAGAGAGAATTTGGAAAGCAGCTAGGGAGAAAAGGGACCTAATATACAAAGGGAACCCTACCACAGTGGTGACAGACTTATCTACTGAAACTTGTCAGGCCAGAAAGGAATGACAGGAGATCTTCAATGGAATGAACGGAAAAAATAGGCAGCCAAGAATCCTCTATCCAGCAAGCTTGTCATTCAGAATACAAGGAGAAATAAAAGTCTTTCCAAAGAAACAAAAATTGAAAGAATTTGTCACCACTAAACCAGCCCTACATGAAATCCTGAGGGGGGGGGGCGCTCTGAGGGAACTGTTGCAAGGAACGCAAATTACCAGAGACAACACCAGAAGCTTGAATCCCACAAAGGACACAATGACTCTAAACCCACATATTTCAATAATAACACTGAATGTAAATAGACAGAATGCCCCAATCAAAAGACATAGGGTAGCAGAACGGATAAAAAACCAAAATCCATCTATTTGCTTTCTACAAGAAATGCATTTTACACTGGAATATACCATCAGATTAAAAGTGAAGGGATGGAGAAATATATATCATGACACTGGAAGTCAAAAGAATGTGGAAATAGCTATACTTGTATCAGACAAACTGGACTTTAAAGACAATAACAAGGAATGAATAAGGGCATTAAATAATAATAACAGGGTCTATCCATCAGGAGGAACTAACAATTATAAATGTCTACACACCTAATATGGGAGCACCAAAATATATAAAACAATCACAAACAGAAGCAATCTTATAAATAAGAATGTGCTAATACCAGAGGATTTTAATACTCCATTTACAGCAATGGATAGATTAACCAGACAGAAAGTCACTAAAGAAACAATGCACTGGAATGACACATTGGACCAGATGGATCTGAGAGATATACTTAGAACTCGACATCCTGAGGCCAGGGAATTCACTTTCTTCTCAATTGCGCATGGTATTTTCTCCAAGAAATACCACATACTTGGGCGTAAAACAACCCTCAATAAATATAAAAGAATTGATATCATACCAGGCACACTTTCAGATAATAATGCTTTGAAACTTGAAATCAATCACAGGAAGACATCTGGAAAACCTCCAAAAACATGGAGGTTAAAGAACACCCAGTAAAGAATGAATGGGCCAATCAGGCAATTAGAGAAGAAATTAAAAAATATATGGAAACAAATCAAAATGAAAATACAACAATCCAAACTGTATGGGATGCGGCAAAGGTAGTCCTCACAGGAAACTACACTGCACTCCAGGACTATTTCAAGTAATTAGAAAAAGCGCAAGTGCAAAATCTAACAGCTCACCTAAAGGAACTAGAGGCAGAGCAACAAGAACACCCCAAACCCAGTAGAAGAAGAGAAATAGTAAAAATTACAGCAGAAATAAACAACATAGAAACCAAGAAACAATTGAACAGATCAATGAAAGCAAGAGTTGTTTTCTTGAAAGAATAAACAAAATTGACAAACCTCTAGCCAGGCTTCTCAAAAAGAAAAGAGAGAGCACCCAAATAGACAAAATCATGAATGAAAATGGACTGCATACAAACAACTCCTCAGCAATACAAGCAATTGTCAAGGAATATTATAAAAAATTATAGGCCAACAAATTCGACAATTTAGAAGAAATTGACAAATACGTAAACACACACTCACTATGAAAATTCACACGGGAGAGATAGAAAATCTGAACAGATCCATAACTAGGGAGGAAATCAAATCAGTTATCAAAAATCTCCCAACAAATAAGCGCCCTGGGCCAGATGGCTTCCCTGGGAAATTCTTCCAGACATTTAAAACAGAATTAATACCCATTCTTTTCAAGCTATTCTAAAAAATAGAAATCGAAGAAAAACTCCCAGACTCATTTTATGAAGCCAGCATCACTCTGATTCCCAAGCCAGACAGAGATCCAGCAAAAAAAGAGAACTACAGGCCAATATCCTTGATGAATACGGATGCAAAAATCCTCAACAAGATCCTTGCAAATCGAATCCAGCAGCACATAAAAAGAATTATCCACCAAGATCCAGTGGAATTCATTCCTGGGTTACAGGGCTGGTTCAACATTCGCAAATTAATCAATGTGATCCATCACATCAACAAAAGAAAACATAAAAACTATATGATCCTGTCGATAGATGCAGAAAAAGCTTTTGACAAAATATAGCATCCCTTGTTAATAAAGACCCTCGAGAAATTCGAGATAGAAGGAAATTACTTAAACATCATAAAAGCCATCTATGAGAAGACCTCAGTTGACATCATCCTCAACGGGGAAAAATGAAGTGCTTTCCCCTGAGATCAGGAACACGACAGGGATGTCCATTCTCACCAGTGCTGTTTAATATAGTGCTGGAAGTCCTAGCATCAGCCATGAGACCACAAAAGGAAATCAAAGGCATCAGAATTGGCCAAGAAGAAGTCAAACTTTCACTTTTCACAAATGACTTGATACTCTACATAGAAAACCCGACAGACTCCACCAAAAGCCTCCTAGAGCTGATCCATGAATTCAGCAGATTTGTAGGGCACAAAGTCAACGTACAGAAACCGGTTGCATTTTTATAAAACAACAATGAAGCAACAGAAAGAGAAATCAAGAAACTGATCCCATTCACAATTGCAAAAAAAAAAAAAATACCATAAAATACCAAGGAATAAACCTAGCCAAAAATATAAGAGATCTGTATGATGAAAACTATAGAAACCTTATGAAGGAAATTGAAGAAGGCACAAAGAAAGAGAGAAACATTCCATGCTCATGGATCAGAAGAATAAATATTGTTAAAATGTCATTACTACCCAAAGCAATCTACACATTCAATGCAATCCCAATTAAAATTACATCAGCATTCTTCCTAAAACTAGAACAAACTATCCTGAAATTTGTATGCAACCTCAAAAGACCCTGAATAGCCAAAGTAATATTGGAGAAAAAAACCAAAACGGGAGGCATCACCTTTCCGGACTTTAGCCTCTACTACAAAGCTGTCATCATCAATACAGGATGGTATTGGCACAAAAACAGACACATAGACCAATGGATCAAAATAAAGAACTGAGAATTGGACCCAAAAGTATACAGCCACCTAATCTTTGACAAAGCAGGAAAGAGTATCCACTGGAAAAAAGACAGCCTCTTTAAAAGATGCTGCTGGGAGAACTGGACAGCAGAATGCAGGAGAATGAAACTAGATCATTTTCTCACACCATACAAAAAAATAATCTCAAAATGGATAAAGGACCTGAACGTGAGACAGGAATCCATCAAAACCCTAGAGGGGAAAGCAGGAAGCAAACTCCTTGACCTCAACCACAGCAATTTCTTACTTGACACATCCCCAAAGGCAAGGGAATCAAGAGGAAAAATGAACTGCTGGGACCTCATCGAGATTAAAATCTTCTGCATGGTAAAGAAAACAATCCATTAAACTAATAGGCAACTAATGTAATGGGAAAAGACAGTTGCAAATAACATGTCAGATAAAGGGCTAGTGTCCAAAATCTATAAGGAACTCACCAAACTCCACACCCAAAAAACAAACAATCCAGTAAAGAAATGGGCAGAAGACATGAACAGACACTTCTCCAAAGAGGACATCCAGATGGCCAACAGACACATGAAAGGATGCTCAGCATCCCTCCTCGTCAGGGAAATACAAATCAAAACCACAATGAGATATCACCTCATTATTGTCATAGTGGCTAAAATGAGCAAATCAGAGAACTCTAGGTGCTGGTGAATATGTGGAGATACAGGAATATCTTATATTGTGGTGGGAATGTAAACTTGTGCAGCCTCTCTGGAAAACAGTGTGAAGATTCCACAAAAAATTAACCATAGAACTCCCCTATGACCCAGCAACAGCACTGCTAGAAATTTACCAGAGGGATCCAGGAGTGCTGATTCATAGGGGCACATGGACCCCAATGTTCATAGCAGCAGTCAACAATAGCCAAAGCATGGAAAGAGCCTATGTGTCCATCAATGGACGAATGGATCAAGAAGATGTGGTTTACCTATACGATGGAATACTACATGGCAATGAGTAAGAATGAAATCTAGCCGTGTGTAGCAAAATGGATGGACCTTGAGGGTATTATGCTGAGCGAAATAAGTCAGGCAGAGAAGGACAAATACCATATGTTTGCACGTATAGGATTAGGAGGAACTTAACGGAGGACCATGGGGAAGAAGACGGGGGGAATAGTGGGGGCGAGGGAGGGTGGCAAACCATGAGAGACCCTTGAATGCCAAGAACAAACTGAGGGCTGATGGGTTGGGGGGGTGCTGGAGTGGTTTATGGGCATGGAGGAGGGCACTTGTGGGGATGAGCACTGGGTGTTATATGGAAACCAACTTGACAATAAACTATTACAAAAAAAGAAGATAATGTGAAGACAAAAGCAGAGATTGGAGTCATGCAGCTACAAGCCAAATAATGCTGTCTGCTACCAGAAACTGGAGGGAGCAAGGAATGGATTCTCCTCTAGAGCCTGCAGAGGAAGAGTAACCCTGCCTATACCTTGATTTTAGCCTAGTGATACTGAGTTCAGACTTAGGTCTCCAGAACTGTAAGAGAATAAATGTCCATTATTTCAAGCTGTTGCAGCAGTCACATAAAATTATACAAATATTTTACATGGCCAACAGGTAGCCTGAGTGCTAAGTCATGACAGAGAAAAGGAGCAAATGCTGAGTTCCTGAGGTCATAATCCTGAAACACCATCATTTTAAATATCAGGTTCAGGGGTAGGAGAAACCAGGATGCTCCGACCACTTAATATAGTTCCTAGAGGCTATTATAAAATGTTCATAAGAATTCTAAAACCAAAATAATAAAATAAATCTATTCAAAAAAATTTGTGTAGCCGTTCACCAATACCATTAATGGAGGTAGACTGTAGGGATTAAAAAGTGAGAGGTTCTCCTTATTCTGTAATAAAACCCTGTAGTGGGACAGGAAGACAGCCAACAAATATAGTAAAATTGACTAAGAGCTATAATTAGGGTATGCACATGTGGGTTCAACTTTTGATTTTGTCCTGAAAAGTCAATGGTAGCAGAAAGAATTACTCAAGACTCTACACAAGTCAAGAGAGACGAGAGGGAGACTAAAGGATGTCTCCTTGAGTGGCTCTCAAGCTCCTGTATTTTTAAGCATACATTTAGGGAAACAATGTGCAATACATCAGTGGGCTACGTATCAGTAAGAACATATTGAAAACACGCTAAGGTGTTCCCAAGACTTCAAAAGAGCAGATGTAGAAAACGGTAGGAAACAAGATGAAATATCCCATACAATAACTTGGTCTAAGGAATTTATGAGCACAGACAGGACCTAACCCCTAGATATACATTAACTAGATAAGTGAAGTGAGTGCCCTCTAGATATATATGAACTAGATAAGCAAAGCACAGCCTGCTGTTTTCAGCAACGTCAGAAAGAAGTGTTCTGCTTTGCAATGGATTCCCTATAATCTCCTAACCGAAGGTATGGCTGATTGATTTCCCACATGCACGTCTGAGAATCTTATTCATTAAAACACAGAATTCTGTGCTAGGCTCTGTACTGAATAGAGAGAGTCTCCTCTAGAAGTACATTAGAAAAGAGAAGTGCAAAATCTTTGATATAGCTTAGAAAGTCTACATAAACAAACAAGACATATTTCACCCTGCCTTACCTAGCCCATATTATTATTTGTCTTAAAAATAATAATAATACCCCAGTTCCAGTATGTCCAGATGTTTTGACCAGGTCACCTATTCACCAGAGCATTTTCATCTAAATCCCACAGCTGACTCTTCCCAAAGTCCCTGCTATTGGTTGATTAGACTCTAAGGAAGATGAAATACATAGATATTACATAATCCAGGGAGAGAAATTGGGCTTATCTCATCTACTGGATAATTATATTGACAGCTGTTGCAACAGAAATATTGGTATAATAAAATTAAGTCCTAGCTAAGAACCTATTCATTTTAGTCAATATCCAGCCCAAAAAAAGTCTGTTCCAGTGTGCCACAAGATTTAAGCTAGATGAATTGCAATAATTTCTAATGTGTTTTATTTAAATATCTAAATAAAGATATACAAAAAATAGTTTGTTTTATGTTAGCTTTTATACTTGTAAACTAGTTTGGTTTGACATATTTATGCTGAAAACAAGGACTAATTATGAGTTTTTGTAATAAATACCTGTGAGGAGGTGATTTATGAGATTTTCATAACCTAATCACAGCCCTCCACTGAAAGCGTACATTGCACATACTTGCCAGAATATTTTTAGAAGCAGAAGAAGGTATACAAGGTAGTTCAATTGTATAGCTTTTCATTGTTGAAAATGAAGGTTCTAGTAATTATTTAGTGAGAAACTGTCACAGAGGATGAAAGTTAAAACTTGAAATCAGTTAATTCAGCTTAATACTCAGCTATAGTAAGTTTCTTGTTATTATTGGTGGTAATCTTCTGCACCCTTTTTTCCTAGAATAAAACCAGCATGCCAAGCTTTAGTTTCATGAATAAAATAGGTGAGAATTTGTCCAACTAGTTTTAATAAGCACATAATAAATTAGAGATAGATAAAAATCCGGCAACATACTCAGTTTACATAAATTACAGAAGCAAGATTTATGATTCTGTACATTTCATGCATGGTATTCACAGTTTATTAAATCTTCATCAATGCTGTTACCTACAGAATAAGTAAACAAAAAGTTCTAGAGATAAATTCCAATCTTGAAAACAGAAACTTTATTATAATTGATCCATGGTGCCCATTCTTAGAGATGGAAAATATCACAAGTCTTGGCAAGTATACGGAGAAACTGGAACACTTGTGCATTATTGATGGGAATGCAGAATTGTGTGCTTGCTATAGAAACCAGTATGGAGGATCCTCGAATTAAAAATAGAAGTACCATAAGATCTACCAATCCCACATCTCTTTCACGTTCAAAGGAATTGAAAGTAGGATCTCAGAGATATCTTTGTACTTCCAAGTTTCTTGCAGCACTATTCATAGTAGCTAAGATGTAGAAACAACCTAAATGTACCTTAACAGATGAATGGGTTAAGAAGATGTGGCATATACATGCAATGGAATATTATTCATCCTTAAAAAGGAAGGAAATACTGCTTAATGCAACAACATGGATAAAGCTTGAAGACCTGCTAAGTAAAATAAGTTAGTCATAGAGGACAAATACTGCCTAATTCCACTTACATGAAGTATCTGAAATAATCAAAATTCTAGAAGCTAGTGACAGAATGTTGGTTACCAGAGGCAGGGGAATATAGGCAGGGGAAATGGGGAGTTGCTTATGAATAGGTTTAAAGTTTTAGTTATACAAAGTGAATATGTTCTAGATATCTGCAGTACAACACTGTGCATATATTTAACAATACAGCATTATGCACTTAAAGTTCTGTTAAGAGGTTAGATCTCATATTAAGTGTTTTTACCATAATATAAAACGTTTTAAAAGGGTAGAGAAAAGCAAGTTTTATTCAAAGTCCGTTATACTACCTTTTAATTAATCAGGTTAATGCTATCAGTATTTTTAATACTAAAAATATATGTATTCTCTTATAGGTATCAAGACATATCAGGCATTTGTTCCTGTTGTTTCATATGTTAATCTTAGCTTATAACTCAACAACCTTCTTTTTTTTCCTACTTTGTTGAAATATAATTGACATATAACATTATTAATTTTAGGTATACAACATATTGATTTGATACACATTATGTATCGTGGAATGATTACTACAGTAAGTTTAATGAAAATCACCTCACATAGTTACACTTTTTTCTTGTGATGAAAACTTTTAGGTTCTACTTTCTTAGTAACTTTCAAATACATAATACAGTATTGTTAACTATAGTCACTATGCTGTTCATTACACACATACCTAGCTCTTAATTATAACTGGAAGTTTTTACCTTTTGACCACCTTCACCCAAGCCTTTTTCTGGTTTAAAGTGGATCTTATATAATAATGGATCAGAAAGTTTAGAAATCATAATGGATCAGAAAGTTTAGAAATCTCTGGCATGAAATACAACACTTAGTAATCCAACTGTTACATTTAATTTTACTTAAAATTATGAAATACAAATATCTAAGCAAGAAGAATATGAACACAGTAGCATCTGTCATTTTGGTTTCTAAGAGCTAAATACCTCTATATTCCCATAACACACTAGTCTGAAATAATCTGGAGTCAGCCTAACAGCACACACATAAATAGTTGTCCATAATTCTTTTAATCTTGCTAGAACACAAGTCAGCTGAATACTGTATGACATTGAACTGTTATATTTCTTTATATTTTCCTGAGTCATATATGCATTTAGGTTGACTAAATAGAATTTGGCATGATTAAATTAGTTATATATAAATATACATATATTCCATTGCTAAAAGAGTAAGTTATTAATAAAAATCTTTATAATAGGAAGTTATATATTTAGACTAGATGTGACACAAAATTTGTGAATTTAGAAAAGGAAAACCTATTTTGAAACAGATTTAAAAGTATGTTGCTTTAAAGTTTTGTCTTAAAAATATATGTAATATTTTTAATATTATACTGAAATAACCCAACAAGCTGAATTATATACGAAAGATATATAACAGCTGCTTTGAAGTACATTTAATTCTACTCAAAAGTAGAATTTGTTGTTATCTAATATGTGTTTATCTATCATTTATTAATATGTGCCAAATTCTCTGTGCTAAGTTTCTAACGCTTTAGCAATTAGCACTTTGCATGCTGTGTTAGTTAAATGGAATATACGGTGATTGTACAGATAGAAAGTAGCATAGGAGGGGGAAGAGGGGACAAGATGGCGGAGAAGTAAGGAGCTCTGTACTTGCACTCGCACCCATACATCACACAGAAAAGATCTGAAGCCATTGGAAACCTTACAAAACCTGAGAGATTGGGAGAAAAAGGACGCAGAATCCACTGAGAGAGCCTTCGAACGTGAGTGCGAACCGAGGAAGATAAAATCGGGCCGGGATCAGAGACTCCAGGGTGGAAGGCGATGCCCTTCTACCCACTACGGGGAGTGAGAGGGGGAAAGGAGAGAATCCGAAACAGAAAAACCTCCGCTCGGGGGGGAAACCTCTGCTCGGTGCATAGAAAGACCGTACTTGCCAAATACTTGCACACCAGGTCCCCTCACGCCAACTGGTCCCGGGGTGGGGGGGGGTGCTGAGCACACAAACTGCTTCTTTGTCTTGGCTCCTGGTGGCTGGACTTCAGAGTCGCTGGGCGCCTGCCGCCATTGTAGCTCCCAGGCGGCTGGAGCCCCTGAAAGAGCCACGCAGACACCGGGCGTCTGCACTCCTGGCTGGCTGGAATTCGAGAGGGAAGGCAAAGACCTAAAAACTAGGAAGTTTGCCTGTGAGTTCGTGTTTCCGGTGACGAGCCATAAAGGGACCCGGTTTTCCTCACTCCAGCGGGCTCGGGCTAAGAGCACCCAGCAGGCAAGCCCCCACCCATGCTCACCAGCCCAACACAGAGAAGGAAGCAGCAATTCTGACTCCACCCCCAGAGCTCAGCAGGGGGCCTGAAATTGCCTCGAGGGGGTTGCCTGGGAAGCTGTGTCTAAGGCAATTTCAGCGGGCATGCAGACTGGGATTTGGAGATTGGAACTGGCCTGGGTTGAAGTGTGCAAGCAACTTCGGCTGCGCCCCTGGTACGGGGAGTGTACACGCCCAAAAAAGCGAGGTGCAGCGCTTGGTTGAAGAAGGGACTGGAGCACCATCACTCTCCTCCCCACAACCTCCAAGGCAGAGGTCCCAGCTGAGGCATTGGATCACACGACGCCCATCCCTGCCTAAGAGCTGTCCTCCTTCCTTTTGTTTTTTCCAATTTCTTTCCTTTTTTTCCCCGTATTTTTTTTCTCTTTCTTTTTTTCTTGTTCTTTCTCTTTTCTTTATCCCCAGAACACTGACCTGATTAACTCTGGTCGCCAGCTTGCTTAAACAATCACAACGAATCCATTCTGTAAATGTAAATTCTACACCTACCTACATTTTCAGCTATTTCTCTCAGGAGTAACTAGACTATATAGTTTCTCTGGATAATTCCAGCATCCTTCTCTCACCTATCCAACCATATTCTACCCTTTACCTCTTTGAAAAAAGCTTCTTATCCCTTCTGCCTGTTCATTCTATTTCCAATTGTGCCTCATCCCACCCTGCCTTCTCTCTCTTTCTCTATGCTTTTCAACCAGCACTGCATACACACGGCTATTTAACTGTAGCTGGGAAATCCAGATATATGCTTTAAACCGTTCTTTCTCCATCGGTTTTCTTCTTTTTTCCTTTTCTTTTCCCCTTTTTGACCCTTTTATGTATTTTATACTCCCTATTATTCACCCTCCCTCCTCTGTCTTTCTCTTAACTTTTTCGTTTTCCCTCTCACTTTGCATGTTAGTTGAATCAGCCTGTGCGTTTGTGTGCTCCTGCTCCCTGTGTGTTTGCCTGTCTGTTTTCTTTTCCAGGGCTACCTCAAGAAACAAGCTAGAGTACACAAGGTGAAGAGTCCCAAATATCACTACAAATAGGAAAATAAAATAACTAAGGTCCCAACAAGAGTGACCGAGGGATACCATTCAAAAAACACTCTCTGAAAGGATAGGCCCTGGAAAGTCAGAGTCTTCTTGGATATAGCAGCGCTCATAGAAACAGAGAGCATAACAGGTCTTTAAAACCAACAAGAGCTGGAAAGCTAACTAAAATGATGAAACGAAAGACCTCTCCTCCAAAGAAACTCCAAGAAGAAATGACAGCTAATGAACTGCTCAAAACAGATATCAGCAGCATAAGTGAACAAGATTTTAGAATAATAATGGTGAAATTAATAGCAGGGCTTGAAAAAAACATACGGGACATCAAAGAAACTATGGCTACAGACAGAATGGAAAATAAAAATAGTCATGAAGAATTAAAAAATGTGATAAATGAGATACATAATAAATTAGAGGCCTCCAATGCACGGATGGAAGAGTCAGGAAGGAGAATAAGTGATTTAGAAGACACCATTATAGAAAAAAAGGAAGCTGACCAAAAAAAAGACAAACTGATCCAGGAACAGGAAAGAAGAATTCGAGAGCTCAGCGATACGGTCAAACGCAACAATATCCGTATCATAGGAATCCCAGAAGACGAAGAGAGAGGGAAAGGTGCTGAAGGAGTCCTGGAACAAATTATAGCAGAGAACTTCCCTGACCTAGGGAAGGAAGTAAATGTGGAAATACAAGAGGCTCAGAGGACTCCCCTCAGATGTAACTTGAATCGATCTTCTGCACAGCATATCATAGTAAAAATGGCAAAATACAAGGACAAAGAGAGAATTTTGAAAGCAGTTAGGGAGAAAAGGGCCCTCACATACAAAGGGAAACCTATCAGAATGGTGATAGCCCTATCTACTGAAATTTTTTCAGGCCAGAAAGGAATGGCAGGAGATCTTCAGTGTGATGAACAGTAAAAATATGCAGCCACGAATCCTCTATCCAGCAAGCCTGTCGTTCAAAACAGGAGGAGAGATAAAAACCTTTCCAAATAAACAGAAATTTGTCACCACTAAGCCAGCCCTACAAGAAATTCTGAGGGGGACGCTCTGAAGGAAAGGTTGCAAGGAACAAAGATACCAGAGACACCACCACAAACATGAACCCTACAAAAGATACAAAGACTCTAAACCCACATATTTTAATAATAACACTGAATGTCAATGCGCTGAATGCTCCAATCAAAAGACATAGGGTAACAGAATGGATTAAAAAAAAAATCCATCTATATGCTGTCTACAAGAAACTCATTTTAGACTGGAAGATACCTTCAAATTAAAAGTAAGAGGATGGAGAAATACATATCATGCTACAGGAAATCAAAAGAAAGCCAGAGTAGCGATATTTATATCAGACAAACTGGACTTTAAATTAAAGACAATCACAAGAGATGAAGAAGGGCACTACATAATAATTACAGGGTCCATCCATCAGGAAGAACTAACAATCATAAATGTCTATGCACCGAATAAGGGAGCACCTAAATATCTAAAATAATTAATCACAAACAGAAACAAGCTTATAGATAAGAATGTGCTAATAGCAGGGGACTTTAATACTCTGCTTACAGCAATGAATAGGTCAACCAGTCAGAAAAATCACTAAAGAAATAATGGACTTGAAAGACACATTGGACCAGATGGAGTTGACGGATATGTTTAGAACTTTACATCCTGAGGCCAGGGAATTTACTTTCTTCCCAACTGCGCATGGCACATTCTCCAAGATAGATCATGTTCTTGGACATAAAGCAGCCCTCAATAAATATAAAAGAATAGAGATCCTACCATGCACACTGTCAGATCATAATGCTTTGAATCTTGAAATCAATTACAGGAAGAAGTCTGGAAAACCTCCAAAAACATGGAGGTTAAAGAACACCCTATAAAGAATGAACGGGCCAATCAGGCAATTCGAGATGAAATTAAAAAAATATATGGAAACGACTGAAAATTAAAACACAACAATTCAAAATCTATGGAATGCGGCAAAAGCAGTCCTAAGAGGAAAGTCCATTGCACTCCAGGCCTATTTCAAGAAATTAGAAAAAGCGCAAGTCAAAAATCTAACAGCTCACCTAAAGGAACTAGATTCAGAGCAACAAGAACGCCCTAAACCCAGTAGAAGAAGAGAAATAGTAAAAATTAGAGCAGAAATAAACAACATAGAGACCAAAGAAACAATTGAACGGATCCATGAAAAAACCAAGAGTTGGTTTTTTGAAAAAGTAAACAAAATTGACAAACCTCTAGCCAGTTTTCTCAAAAAGAAATGAGAGAGCACCCAAATAGACAAAATTATGAATGAAAATGGACTTATTACAACCAACCCCTCAGAAATACAAGCAATTATTAGGGAATACTATGAAAAATTATACGCCAACAAATTGGACAACTTAGAAGAAATGGACAAATTCCTAAACGCACACTCACTACAAAAATTCATACGGGAAGAAATAGAAGACCTGAACAGACCCATAACGACTGAAGAAATTGAATCAGTGATCAAAAATCTCCCAACAAATAAGAGCCCTGGCCCTGATGGCTTCCCAGGGGAATTCTCCCAGACATTTAAAACAGAATTAGTCCCAATTCTCCTCAAGCTATTCCAAAAAACAGAAATCGAAGGAAAACTCCTGGACTCATTTCATGAAGCCAGGATCACTCTGATTCCCAAGCCAGACAGAGATCCACCAAAAAAAGAGAACTACAGGCCAATATCCTTGATGAATACGGATGCAAAAATTCTCAGCAAGATTCTTCCAAATCGAATCCAGCAGCATATAAAAAGAATCATCCACCAAGATCAAGTGGGATTCATTCCTGGGTTACAGGGCTGTTTCAACATTCGCAAATCAATCAATGTGATCCATCATATCTATAAAAGAAAAGATAAAAACCATATGATCCTGTCGATAGATGCAGAGAAAGCATTTGACAAAATACAACATCCCTTCTTCATAAAGACTCTAGAGAAAGTTGGGATAGAAGGAACCTACTTAAATATCATCAAAGCCATCTATGAGAATCCATCAGCTAACATCATCCTCAACGGGGAAAAACTGAGAGCTTTCCCCCTGAGATCAGGAACATGACAGGGATGTCCACTCTCACCACTGCTGTTTAACATAGTGCTGGAAGTCCTAGCATCAGCTATCGGACAACAAAAGGAAATCAAAGGCATCAGAATTGGCAAAGAGGAAGTCAAACTTTCCCGCTTGGCAGATGACATGATACTCTACATCGAAAACCCGACAGACTCCACCAGAAGCCTACTAGAACTGATCCATGAATTCAGCCAAGTTTCAGGGTACAAAATCAACGTACAGAAATCGGTTGCATTTCTATACACCAACAATGAAGCAACAGAAAGAGAAATCAAGAAACTGATCCCATTCACAATTGCACAAAAAACCATAAAATACCTCGGAATAAACCTAACCAAGGATACAAGAGATCTGTATGATGCAAACTATAGAAAACTTATGAAGGAAATTGAAGAAGACACAAAGAAATGGAAAAACATTCCATGCTCATGGATAGGAAGAATAAATATAGTTAAGATGTCATTACTACCAAAGCGCTCTACACATTCAATGCAATTCCAATCAAAATTGCACCAGCATACTTCTCAAAACTAGAACAAACTATCCAAAAATTTGTATGGAACCACAAAAGACCCCGAATAGCCAAAGTAATCCTGAAAAATAAAACCAAAACGGAGGGATCACCATCCCAGACTTTAGCCTCTACTACAAAGCTGTCATCATCAAGACAGTATGGTATTGGCACAAAAACAGACACATAGACCAATGGAACAGAATTGAGAACTCAGAAGTGGACCCAAAAGTATACAGCCAACTAATCTTTGACAAAGCAGGAAAGAATATCCAATGGAAAAAAGACAGCCTTTTTAACAGACGGTGTTGGGAGAACTGGACAGCAACATGCAGAAGAATGAAACTAGATCATTTTCTCACACCATGCACAAAAATAAACTCAAAATGGATAAATGACCTGAACGTGAGACAGGAAACCATCAAAACCCTAGAGGAGAAATCAGGAGACAACCTCCTTGACCTCCACCACAGCAATTTCTTACCTGACACATCTCCAAAAGCAAGGGAATCCAGAGCAGAAATAAATGATTGGGACCTCATCAAGGTTAAAAGCTTCTGCACAGACAAGGAAACAACCCAGAAAGCTAATAGGCAACCAACAGAATGGGAAAAGATAGTTGCAAATGACATATCAGATAAAGGGTTAATATCCAAAATCTATAAGGAACTCACCAAACTACACGCCCGAAAAACAAACAAGCCAGTGAAGAAATGGACAGAAGATATGAACAGACACTTCTCCAAAGAGGACATCCAGATGGCCTACAGACACATGAAACGATGCTCAGCATCCCTCCTCATCAGGGAAATACAAATCAAAAGCACACTGAGAGACCACCTCACGCCAGTCAGAGTGGCTCAAATGAGCAAATCATAGAACTCTAGATGCTGGCGAGGATGTGGAGAAATGGGCACCCTCCTACACTGTTGGTGGGAATGGAAACTGGTACAGCCCCTCTGGAAAACAGTGTGGTGGTTCCTCAGGAAACTAACAATAGAACTCCCCTATGACCCAGCAATAGCACTGCTAGAAATTTACCCAATGGATACAGAAATGCTGATGCATAGGAGCACATGTTCCCCAATGTTCATAGCAGCACTCTCAGCAGTAGCCAAAACATGGAAAGAGCCTAAGTGTCCATCAACAGAGGAATGGATCAAGAATATGTGCTTTATCTGGGGCACCCGGGTGGCTTAGTCGGTTAAGCGTCCGACTTTCGCTCAGGTCATGATCTCGCGGTTCGTGAGTTCGAGCCTCGCCCGCCGGGCTCTGTGCTGACTGCCAGCTCAGAGCCTGAGCCTGTTTCAGTCTGTGACTCCCTCTCTCTCTGACCCTCCCCTGCTCACGCTGTCTCTCTCTCTCTCTCCTATAAATAAATAAAAACATTAAAAAAAAAAAATTTTTTAAAAAAAGAATATGTGCTTTATCTATACCATGGAATACTACATGGCAATGAGAAAGAATGAAATCTGGTCATGTGTAGCAACATGGATGGACCTTGAGTGTTTTATGCTGAGCGAAATAAGTCAGGCAGAGAAGGACAAATATCATATGTTTGCACGTATAGGAGGATTAGGAAGAACTTGACGGAGAAATAAGGGGGAGAAGAAAGGGGGAAATGGTGGGGGAAAGGGTGAGAGGCAAACCATGAGAGACTCTTGAATGCTGACAAAAACTGAGGACTGACGGATGTGGGTTGTAGGGGGGATGGGCATGCAGGAGGTCACTTGTGGGGATGAGCACTGGGTGTTATGTGGAAACTAATTTGATAATAAACTATTTTTAAAAAATAAAAAATAAAAATAAAGGTACACTTAATGACTTATTAAAAAAAAAAGAAAGAAAGTAGTATAGGAGGCATGGATGAAATCAGTGTGCCAGAAATATTGCTTCATTTTCTTTAGTAACAAAATCTCTGCGTCTTAACCTCCATTCCATAAGGGTAGTGGAAATTTGAATTTTCATGTTTAAGATTCCCTACCCTATAGAGTTTATGTCATGCTTGTAGAATCTTAAACCATACTAATATTTTAGGTAGGAGACAGTTTTTCAGATATCTGACTATACCAATACCACAGAGAAGCCTATTATCCCAGCCTAAGTGACTGTCAAGTATTGGAACGAACACCTGATTTTGTGCCAAATCTGGACAGAAGAAAGTTTGCAGAGGCTTGACCTCCCATGCCAGGGGTCTCACACACACCCCAGCAATTCCTCTCCAGGAATTTTTACCTCTTGGACAGTGCTGATAGGAACCAGAACTCAGGGGACCTCAGGAATCTTTTTCTCTCCTCCTCCAGACATTAGAAGTTTTTTTCCCCTCCTGTCCCTGGTTTGTATATGTGTGGCCGTACTTCAGAGGAACCCAGAAATCTCATTTATTCAGTACAATATAGTAGTCAGGTGTTCAGGCCCTCGAATCAGATAAGATCTAAGTTCAAAACTTCTACCAATTACTGACTGTATGACTTTAGACAAGTAAACCTATCTGTCTGGACCCTCACCTTATAGATTAAAAAAAAAAATGCCTACCTCATAGGGATGTTGTAAGGATGAGATAATGTACGTATATAAAAGTTTTGGGTTTTATTCCAACCTTTTTATTTAAATTCCAGTTAGTTATACCATACAGTGTAATATTAACTTCAGGTGTAGAATTTAGTGATTTAACATTTACATGCAACACCCAGTGCTCATCACAGCATGTGCTCTCCTTACTACCCATCACCTATTTAACCCATCCCCCTGACTACCTCCCCTCTCGTGACTATCAGTTTGTTCTCTATAGTTAAGAATCTGTTTTGCGTTTTTCATCTCTTTCCCCCATGTTCATTTTTTATGTTTCTTAAACTCCACATATAAATGAAATCATATTGTATTTGTCTTATTCTGACTTATTTCACTTAGTGTAACACTATACCTCCATCCACCTTCTTGCAAATGGCAACATTTTGTTCTTTTTATGGCTGAGTAATATTCCACTGTGTGCACACACACACATACACACACACACACACACACACACAATTACCACTTCTTTATATAGGTACAAATATATAAGTTTATATATGTATATATACACACACATATACATATAAACACATACCACTTCTTCTTCTTTATTCATTCCTCAGTTGATGGACATTTGGACTTTTTCCATAATTTGGCTATTGTAGATAATGCTGCTATAAACATCGGAGCACATATAGCAATTTGAATTATTATTTTTGTATTCTTTAGGTAAATAACTAGTACTGCAATTGCCGGATCATAGGGTAGTTCTATTTTTAAGGAACCTCCATACTGTTTTCCAGAGTGGCAACACCAGTTTGCATTCCCACCAACAGTGTACAAGTATTTCCCTTTCTCAGCATCCTTGCCAACATCTGTTGTTTCCTGTATTATTAATTTTAGCCATTCTGACTGGTATGAGGTAATATCTTATTGTAGTTTTGATATGTATTTCCCTGATAATGAGTGATGCTGAGCGTCTTTTCAAATGACTGTTGGCCATCTGTGCCTTTTTTGAAAAAATGTCTATTCATGCCTTCTGCCCATTTTTTAACTGAATTATTTGTGGGAGTTTTTTGTGTTAAGCTTTTAAGTCCTTTATAGATTTTGGATACTAACTCTTTATCCAGTATGTCATTTGCAAATATTTTCTCCCATTCTGTAGGTTGCCCATATATAAAAAGCTTGTTTAAGGTGACATTCAGGAGCTATACTATAAAATATAAGGTATCTTCACCTGAAAAGATTGGAGGCCTCAAAATATATTATGTCTTATTTTACTAATGACTTTGAAGACTGTAGCAAGCTGGTGGTACTATTGAAAATAAGTTAAATGCCTTAATTTCCTTTTTTATTACTTTTACATTAGTCCTATTAGAGTGGTACAAATTAGTATTTCCAGTGTATCATTCAAAGCCATTGTTTCCTTATTGATATTCTGTTTAGATGATCTGTCCATTGATGCAAGTGGGGTGTTAAGGTCTACTCTTATCATATTATCAATGTATTCCTTTATGTTTGTTATTAATTTTATTATATTTGTGTGTTTTCACGTTGGATACATAAATATCTACAATTGTTATATCTTCTTGTTGGATTTTCCCCTCTACGATTATATAGTGCCCTTCTTTGTCTCTTTTTAGAGTCTAGTTTAACATCTAGTTTGTCCAACATAGGTGTATTGCTACTCTGGGTTTCTTTTGACATCCATTTGGATGATAAATTACTCTTGGCAGGATGACAGCTAGTTTGAACAGGTTATCTGAAAGGTTAAAAAGTGAAAGAAGTTTCTGCTATACTGCTACATTTTCCCAAATGACTGGCTTTGTGTGGGTTGACTGGGAGTGAATCCTTTGGAAATTTTAGAGAGGAAGAGGTAAGTCTTCCTGTCTTCCACACTTGAGTTCAGGAACAAGTGAAAGAGATGGAGAGCAAAATGTCTGTTTATCCATGACAGGTATTGGAAGACAAGACATGCAGCCATAATTGACTTTCTAATATTTTACCCCTGAGGAAGATACACTTACTGATCCAGCCACTGGCACAGTGGGACAATTGAAAAGCAGACACAGTGCAGAAAAGTACACCCCAGAAATCATTAAGTCAAGCACGCTCAGTTCTTTGTCTTCAACTTACCAGTTAGGGAAGTTGCTCCACCTCTACTGAGTAGAGTGAGTGATGGAGTAAAGGTGTGCTTCCCATATGTTTCCACTCAGGGAATTTGAGTAGAAAGTTTATGCCTTCTATGGACCCATGAGGCATTTGTAATAAGGGCTCCATTTGCAGCTCTTTCTGGTGGGTCTTGATTTGACTGAACACTCCTCCACTCCAGATCAGTGGCCAGGGTTCAAGTCAAAGAGTTTACCTCAAGCATGGAGTAAGTACTTCTTAAATAATTAGTTTCCCTTAAAACCAACTGGAGAGGTATATAAATTATTTACTATTCTTCCCATTTCACAAATGAGGTATTAGACATTGAGAGAATTTGAAGTTATTGAGTATCAAGATTGGAAAAAACACATAGGTAATACTTTTATGCAAATTCATGAATTATATTAATTCAACTCATTGTCTTACTAATTTGCTACATGTTTTTCATTTGTTCACTTATGCATTAATCACTCTTTATGTTTTATGTATCAGGCATGATACTACATACTAGATTTATTTTTGTACACATTTCAATGTAGAAATAATATAATAATAATATAATTTGTTTTGCCTTGAAAATAAGTTATCAGTTTCCAATACTTAATGGATTAAACTGTGTTTTGATTTCACAGATAATTGATAACACACTGTGGCGATCCTTTATATAAACACTTCTGAAGAATAGAAACATGAATATATAAAACTAACAAATTTAGGAATACTGGGCACTACAGAAAAGTAAAACACCTTCCTATAATTTCTTTAACATGACCACTGTTATTGTTTTCATGAAATTCTTTTTGGAAACTGGAAATTTTGGGTTTTCCTCTGTGTATCAAGCCCTGTGTGAAGCCCCTTTGTATTTTATTTAATTCATCTTTGCATTAATCTCCATGGTGAGCAAAACTTGATTTCAATTCCAAAAATTAATTGTAAATTTAAGGAAGAAGGAAACTTATACTGCTTGTTATCCATGGAGGTAGACTATATAACTGTTAAGTGACATCTTCTTTCTAGTGAAAACACAGCCACGTTTCCTGTAAAAGGAACCTCCTAATATTTTCAGCTTACTTCCCATTAAGTCTTCAATTCATGACAACCTGACCTCTTCTACTATTAGTCTACTAAAGCTACCCTTGGAAATGTTTCCAATGACGCAAGAAGCACCAAATTCCATAGGTAATTGCCTGTGGTTGTTTTAGTGGACTGCTGGTCTATGGAAATTGAGGCTCTTCAACCTTCCTTTCTTAAAAGTCTTGTCTTCTCTTGGTTTGGTGAAAGGAATGACTCCTACTTGTACTTCTCCTTCTCCAATGCTTGTGGGTTTTTTTTTTTTTAATATTTATTGTTGAGAGAGAGAGAGCACACAGTGTGCCTGTGCATGGGACAGGGTGGGGAGAAGGGGCAGTCAGAAAGGGAGACAGAGGATCTACAGCAAGCTCTGCACTCACACCAGAGAGCCCTATGCATGACTCAAACTCATAAACCTTGGGATCATGACCTGAGCCAAAGTTGGATGCTTAATCCATTGAGCCACCCAGGCACCCCTCTGGCTGCTTGTTATCAGAATTTCTGTGCCTTGCCTTCTCTCTACCTTGAATCCTAAATGTTAATATTTCTCAAGATTGCTATTAAGCCATTTTGCATTTAATATACTTTCATGGGCTTTCTCATTCATGTACCTAGCTTAAACTACAAGTGAAATGCTAATGGATCCCAAATCTAGACCTATCTTCAAAGAGAATATATATTTGTTATAAAAATATTTGTTCATTGTAAAAAACTAAAACGTTTACAAATATAAAAGGGATAAAAAATAAAATACTTTTGTCAGCGAGAGATAATCACTTACTTTTTGGTGCATCATTTTCTAAAATTATTTGTCATTTAAAAAATAAAAATAAAATTATTTGTCATTGTGTATTTTTACATAGTTTTTAATATCTGTATTTACCTATTAATCAGCATAAGGCTGACTGGCTTGCTCTTGTCTTGAATGTCTAGTACGGGATTACATTTGTATTCAAATGAACTTTACTCCAACTATAAAAGTAGATTTTTTTTTCATGGCCTTGACATTTTTGAGGATTATTGTCCAGTTACTATTTTTTTCTTTTTTAATATTTTTTACAAATAGTTTTTATTCCTTTTTTCAGTACACTGGGTGAAATACTTTATTATTTTTAACCTTTTTTTTTTTTTACAAATAGTTTATTGTCAAGTTGGTTTCCATATAACACCCAGTGCTCATCCCCACAAGTGCCCTCCTCCATGCCCATCTCCCACCTCCCCCCCACACCCATCAGTCCTCAGTTTGTTCTCAGCATTCAAGAGTCTCTCATTGTTTACTTCTCTTCCTCTCCTCCACTATTTCCCCCTTTCTTCTCCCCCATGGTCCTCCGTTAAGTTCCTCCTAATCCTCCCATACGTGCAAACATATGGTATTTGTCCTTCTCTGCCTGACTTATTTCGCTCAGCAGAACATCCTCAGGGTCCATCCATGTTGCTACACATGGCCAGATTTCATTATTTCTCATTGCCTTGTAGTACTCCATTGTATAGATAAACCACATCTTCTTGATCCATTCATCCTTTGATGGACACTTAGGCTCTTTCCATGTTTTGGCTATTGTTGATAGTGCTGCTATGAACATTTGGGGTACATGTGCTCCTATGTATCAGCACTCCTATATCCCTTGGGTAAATGCCTAGCAGTGCTATTGATGGGTCATAGGGGACTTCTAGTGTTAACTTTTTGAGGAGCCTCCACACTGTTTTCCAGAAGGGCCCCACCAGGTGACATTCACACCAACAGTGTAAGAGGGTGCCCGTTTCTCCACATCCTTGCCAGCATCTAGAGACTTCTTATCTGCTCATTTTAGCCACTCTGGCTAGTGTGAGGTGGTCTCTCAGTGTGGTTTTGATTTATATTTTCCTTATGAGGAGGGATGCTGAGCATCGTTTCATGTGTCTGTAGGCCATCTGGATGTCCTCTGTGGAGAAGTTTCTGTTCATATCTTCTGCCCATTTCTTCACTGGGTTGTTTGTTTTTCCGGTGTGGACTTTCGTGAGTTCCTTATAGATTTTGGATATTAACCCTTTATCTGATAAGCCATTTGCAACTATCTTTTCCCATTCCGTTGGTTGCCTGCAAGTTTTATGGATTGTTTACTGTGCCATGCAGAAGCTTTTAATCTTGATGAGGTCCCAATACTTTATTTTTGCTCTAGATTCTTTTGCTTTTGGGAATTTGTCAAATAAGTAGTTGTTGTGGCGGAGGTCAAGGAGTTTACTTCCTGCTTTCTCCTCTAGGGTCTTGATGGTTTCCTGTCATACGTTCAGGTCCTTTATCCATTTTGAGTTTGTTTTTGTGTATGGTGTGAGAAAATGATCTAATTTCATTTTTCTGCATGCTGTTGTCCAGTTCTCCCAGCAGCATCTTTTAAAGAGGCTGTGTTTTTTCCAGTAGATACTCTTTCCTGCTTTGTCAAAGATTACGTGGCTGTATACTTTTGGGTCCAATTCTCAGTTCTCTATTCTATTCCATTGGTCTATGTGTCTGTTTTTGTGCCAATACCATCCTGTATTGATGATGACAGCTTTGTAGTAGAGGCTAAAGTTCAGAAAGGTGATGCCTCCCGTTTTGGTTTTCTTCTTCAATATTACTTTGGCTATTTGGGGTCTTTTGTGGTTGCATACAAATTTGAGGATAGTTTGTTCTAGTTTTGAGAAAAATGCTCGTGCAATTTTGATTGGGTTTGCATTGAATGTGGAGATTGCTTTGGGTAGTAATGACATTTTAACAATATTTATTCTTCCGATCCACGAGCATGGAATTTTTTCCATTTCTTTGTGCCTTCTTCAATTTCCTTCATAAGGTTTCTATAGTTTTATTCATACAGATCTCATATTTTTGGCTAGGTTTATCCTAGGTATTTTATGGGTTTTTTTGTGCAATTGTGAATGGGATCAATTTCTTGATTTCTCTTTCTGTTGTTTCATTGTTGGTGTATAAAAATGCAACCGGTTTCTGTACGTTGACTTTGTGTCCTGCAAATCTGCTGAATTCATGGATCAGCTCTAGGAGGCTTTTGGTGGAGTCTGTCGGGTTTTCTATGTAGAGTATCAAGTCGTTTGCGAAAAGTGAAAGTTTGACTACTTCTTGGCCAATTCTGATGCCTTTTATTTCCTTTCATTGTCTGATTGCTGATGCTAGAAATCCAGCACTGTGTCAAATAACAGGGGTAAGAGTGCACATCCCTGTCGTGTTCCTGATCTCAGGGGGAAAGCTCTCCTTTTTTTCCCATTGAGGATGATGTTAACTGAGGACTTCTCATAGATGGCTCTTATGATGTTTAAGTAAGTTCCTTCTATCCCGACTTTCTCTAGAGTCTTTATTAACAAGGGATACTGTATTTTGTCAAATGCTTTTTCTGTATCTATCAACAGGATCATATGGTTGTTATCTTTTCTTTTCTTGATGTGATGGATCACATTGATTGATTTGCGAATGTTGAACCAGCCCTGTAACCCAGGAATCAATCCCACTTGATCCTGGTGGATAATTCTTTTTATATGCTGTTGGATTCGATTTGCAAGTATCTTGTTGAGGATTTTTGCCTCCGTATTCTTCAAGGATATTGGCCTGTAGTTCTCCTTTTTTGCTGGATGTCTATCTGGCTTGGGTATCAGAGTGATGCTGGCTTCATAAAATGAGTCCGGGAGTTTTCCTTCGATTTCTATTCATTGGAATAGTTTGAGAAGAATGGATATTAATTCTGTTTTAAATGCCTGGAGAATTCCCCAGGGAAGCCATCAGATCCAGGGCTCTTATATGTTGGGAGATTTTTGATAACTGATTCGATTTCTTCACTAGTTTTCTCTTCCCGTGTGAATTTTGGTAGTGAGTGTGTGTTTAGGAATTTGTCCATTTCTTCTAAGTTGTCCAATTTGTTGGCATATAATTTTTCATAGTATCCTTTGATAATTGCTTGTATTTCTGAGGGGTTGGTTGTAATCAGTACATTTTCATTCATGATTTTGTCTATTTGGGTGCTCTCTCTTTTTTTTTTTTTTTTGAGAAAACTGGCTAGAGGTTTGTCAATTTTGTTTATTTTTTCAAAAAACCAACCCTTGGTTTCATGGATCTGTTCAATTGTTTCTTTGGTTTCTATCTTGTTTATTTCTGCTCTGATTTTTACCATTTCTCTTCTTCTACTGGATTTGGTGTGCTCTTGCTGCTCTGCCTCTAGTTCCTTTAGGTGAACTGTTAGATTTTGGACGTGCTCTTTTTCTAATTACTTGAAATAGGCCTGGAGTGCAATGTACTTTCCTCTGAGAACTGCCTTTGCCACATCCCATAGAGTTTGGATTGTTGTGTTTTCATTTTCCTTTGTTTCCATATATTTTTAAATTTCTTCTCTAATTGCCTGATTGGACCATTCATTCTTTAGTAGGGTGTCCTTTAACCTCCATGTTTTTGGAGTTTTTCCAGATGTCTTCCTGTGATTGATTTCAAGTTTCAAAGCATTATGATCTGACAATGTGCATGTTATGATCTCGATTCTTTTATATTTATTGAGGGCTGCTTTATGTCCCAGTGTGTGATCTATCTTGGAGAATGTGCAATGCACATTTGAGAAGAAAGTGAATTCCCTGGCCTCAGGATGTAGGGTTCTAAATATATCTGTCAGATCCATCTGGTCCAATGTGTCATTCAATACCATTGTTTCTTTAGTGATTTTCTGTCTATTTGATCTATCCATTGCTGTAAGTGGAGTATTAAAGTCCCCTGCTATTAGCACAATCTTATCTATGAGATTGTTTCTGTTTGTAATTAATTGTTTGCTATATTTAGGTGCCTCCATATTCGGTGCGTGGGTATTTATTATTGCTAGTTCTTCATGATGGATAGAGCCTGTAATTATTATATAATGCCCTTCTTCATCCCTTGTTATTGTCTTTAATTTAAAGTCCAGTTTGTCTGGTAGAAGTATAGCTATTCCAGCTTTCTTTTCACTTCCCGTAGCGTGATATTTCTCCATCCCCTTACTTTTAATCTGAAGGTATCTTCCAGTCTAAAATGTGTTTCTTGTAGACAACAAATGATGGATTTTGGTTTTTTATCCATTCTCCTACCCTATGTCTTTTGATTGCAGCATTCAGCCCATTTACATTCTGTGTTATTATTGAAATATGCGGGTTTAGAGTCATTATGTCCTTTGTGGGATTCATGCTTGTGGTGGTGTTTCTGGTATCATGCGTTCCTTGCAACACTTCCCTCAGAGCGTCCCCCTCAGGATTTCTTGTAGGGCTGGTTTAGTGGTGACAAATTCTTTCAATTTTTGTTTTTTTGGAAAGGCTTTTATCACTCCTTCTACTTTGAATGACAGGCTTGCTGGATAGAGGATTCTTGGCTGCCTTTTATTTCTGTTCATCACATTGAAGATCTCCTGCCATTCCTTTCTGGCCTGCCAAGTTTCAGTAGATAGGTCTTTCACCACTCTGATAGGTTTCCCTTTGTATTTTCGGGCCCTTTTCTCCCTTGATGCTTTAAAAATTCTCTTTGTCCTTATATTTTGCCATTTTCACTATTATATGTCGTGCAGATGGTCGATTCAACTTACATCTGAGGGGAGTTCTCTCTGCGTTTTGAATTTCAACGTCTACTTCCCTCTCCATGTTGGGGAAGTTCTCTGCTATAATTTGTTTAAGGAGTCCTTTAGCACCTTCCCTCGCCATTCCTCTTATGGAATTCCTATCATACGGATATTGTTCCATTTGAGTGTATCGCTGAGCTCTAGAACTCTTCTTTCATGTTCCTGGATCAATTTATCTCTCTTTTCCTCAGTTTCTTCTTCACTTATAGTTGTGTCTTCCAAATCACTTATTCTCCCCTCTGCCTCTTCAATCCGTGCTTTGGACGCCTCCAGTTTATTATGTATCTCATTTATCCCATGTTTTAATTCACCATAACTATTTTTAAACTCCATATTGTTTGTATCCATAGTTTCTCTGATGTCCTCCATGCTTTATTCAAGCTTAGCCATTCATTTTATGATTATTTTTCTAAAATCTTGTTCAGTTATGTTGCTTATATCTGTTTTGAGCATTCTCTAGCTGTCATTTCTTCCTGGAGCTTCTTTGCAGGAGAGTTCTTTCGTTTCGTCATTTTGGTTAGCCTTCTATCTCTTGTTAATTTCAAAAGCTTGTTGTACACACAGCCCCTGCAATTTCTGCTGTATCAGAGAGGGCTCTTTTGACTGTTTAGGGTCTGTCTGTTCAGGAAGTGTTCTTTGGATGGTGTGTCTTGATTTCTTTTGTTGAGCTTTTGGTTATTTTGTTTCACTACTCGTAGTGGTATTTGGGACTCTCCACCATGTGTAGTTTGGCTTGTTTCTTGAGGCAGTCCTGGAAAAAGAAAACAGGCAACCACAGAGGGAACACAGGTATACAAACGCACAGACAAAACCAATAAACAGGTACACCCAGGCTCAGTTAAAAACAGCTACAACAACAACAAAACATCTTTCTGAAGGGGATGGGCATGGTTTGGTGTAGGCAGGTGTTGTCTCCACTGTTTCCGCTGGCTTCCCTGAGGCCCCTTCTTGGTGGTTGTGGGGAGAAGAATGGTGTCGCCCCACTCCCTTCTCAGCCAAGCATTGCAAATCCCTTCTTCGGTCTGATCTCCCTGTGCTGAGGATGTAGCCAAGGTGGGCTGAGTTCTATGCCCTACACCCCACCTATTTCCAGGTCCCAGTCCGCAGGTTTTGTTATACTTCCCTGAACATTCCCGCAGGTTGATGCTTCCCTGTTTCCTGGAGGTTGAGTGGGGGATGGGGGAAGTGTCGCAGCCTCAGATCTGCCGGGGTCAAGCAAGGATACAACCAGAGTGCTTTCAGGAAACGTAGCAACTTCAGGTCCTAAAAGTCCACTTCGATGCAGCGCACCACCGTGCTTCACAGAGCACAGACACTGCTTCACAGAGCACCGGCACTGCTTCACCGGGTCGCCGCTGCCACTTCATCCGGCCGCTGTCGTGTGCCAAGATACTGCTATTTTAATACCAATTTAAAGACTGAGACACACAAAAAACGCTTCTATATCACCAAGGGTTGTTTGTTTGTTTGTAAGTAATAAGAAACTAATTTAAAAATGACTTTAGAAAGTTCCTGGTTTCTTTGGGGTTAGAAATAGAATAGGCAGCAGGAATGGTTAAATCCAGGGATTTATGATGCCATCTGGATTGCAGCAAGGTTTTCTATAATTACCTTGGTTCTTCCCTTCTCCTATATTAGCTTTATTTTCAGGCTGGCTACTCATAGCTGAGTAGCTGACAGCAGCTCCCAGAAACTACATGCTTTCTTATTCTTGTCAAGGGGAAATAGGAAGGTTTCTCTTCTCCAAAAATTGAACTAAGGTTCTGAGATTCCCTGTGATTAGACTTTTTCAGGCATTTGTCCACGGTGAAGAAATAAAATTAGCAAAGTAAATGACTTACAAAAATATATGTGTACATTGCTGGGACTAGGTTCAGGGTCAATCCCACCTAAATCAAATAGCTGTGACAAAATGAAAAGGGATAAAATTCCATGTTAAAGCAATGACCAGTCTTCCGAATACAAACTGAAACAGTATCTGATACATACTAAGTGCTCAATAAATATTCGTTTTACTTTATTTAGTTTGTTTGAATAAATAACGTTTTCAACACTGAGGAGAAAAAAAGAACCCGTCCATTCAGGGATTTTGACGCTAGCAGAAAAATGATCTTCAAATAAAATAAAATTCTTGATAAATATACAATTTTGCATAAATGCAAATGGTTAAAATTCTGTGACTTGGTTTGTAATTCTATTGTGTTTTGATGTCAATGCATTTCAATTATAGAAGAAAAAGATTCCTCAGACATATGGGAAATGGATGGCTGGCATGAAATTTCCCAAATGGAATATCTTTTTATTTTTTAGTGCTCATTTAGTTTTGAGAGGGGGAAGAGGAAGGAAGGAAGAGAGAGACACACACAGAGAGAGACACAGAGAGACAGAGAGACAAAGGAGGGGCAGAGAGAGAGGGAAACACAGAATCCAAAGCAGCTTCCAGGTTCTGAGCTCTCAGCACAGAGCCCAATGAGTGGCTCAAGCTCACAGACCAAGAGATCATGACCTGAGCTAAAGTCGGACGCTTAACCGACTGAGCCACCCAGGTACCCCTGGGATGTACTTTCAGTCTCTGCTCTTAGCTAATGTGGAGAGTCTTTTTCTAGGTATTATTTTTCAATTCCCTTTCCAATCCGTGTGCTTAACTAACCAATAACTTTTCTCCTCACTACATTAAAATTCCTGTGTTAAGGGGCACCTGGGTGGCTTAGTTGGTTAAGTGTCCGACTTTTGCTTAGGTCATGATCTTGCGGTTCGTGGGTTCGAGCCCCGCGTTGGGCTCTGTGCTGACTGCCAGCTCAGAGCCTGGAGCCTGTTTGAGTCTGTGACCCCCTCTCTCTCTTACCCTCCCCTGCTCACGCTGTCTCTCTCTCTCTCCTAGAAATAAATAAACATAAAAAATTTTTTTAAATAAAATTCCTGTGTTAAATTTTTTTTATAATATTATATCATGGTCAATACAGTCATGTGAGCTCTGATACACTATACAAATGACTGGCTATTTTACGTTATGTGTAAGAATCCTTATAATAGTGTATCATTACTGAACATCCATTTCCTGGAGTTTTCTGATAATTTACTCTGAAATCATTAAGAGTAGTATTTAGATAAATTGTACTTTTATTTTCTCAGTATAATTGTTTAAACGTGTCACTTGTCATTTGCTTAAGGGTAAAGTCAAATGAAGTAATTTTTCCACTTTTCCAAATGACAGAAGTCTGAAAAGTCAAGTCTATGCTGATGTAATATCTATAACAAATTATTTTATGCAAATGTCTTCTGAAGAAGGTGCAATAAATTTAAGCCCTTAGGAATTTTGAGCTATTAGGAAGACTGGCATAACACTAATAAAATGCTAATACTTATAGTCCAATTTTATTTCTCATGCTGCTTAATGGGAATTTACAGCATAACATGATAGACAATTTAGCATATAAATATGTCCCATAAAAGCAAGATGTTGGCAGTTTAAAACAATAAATGTTAACTTTCAGGCAGGTTGTTACTGAGGTGTTAAAAGCTTCCAAAATTTTAATGAATTTGTTTACATGGAGAATTTCCTACACTAAATATCTTGCCTAAATTTATCCATTCTTGTTCTCCTGCTCAATGACAGAAGGAGATATTTAAAAAATTGGACCTGAAGTAACTGACCTTTTTATTTTATTATTTTGGCAAAAGTTTTAATTCAACATTTTGTCTTAACTTTATGTTTGCATCTGTCTTCTAGTCCTATAACTCTCTAACTGCATTCTAATGATAGTCTATTACCCAGAACCAAGAAGAGAAATGAAATGACTTTCTGAATTTGGAGAGTCATTTTTAGTGCAAGTACATCACAAAATATTTTATAATCCAAATAATACAAAAATGACTTTGCTTCTTTCTCATTTTTTAAAGTAGATAAAGATCATGGCCATACCTACCCGACATCTTCTAGTTACCTTGACCCTCAGGAGAGATCAAATTATTTTGACAGTGTAATTCATTGAAAAGGAACCCAGTTTATAGTAGATTAAATCAGGTCTCCAGAAGAGAATTCTACCATGTGGATAGAATTGAAAGATCTCCATAATATCAAGAAAAGATGTCCAGAATTTCTACAGCCATCTATACTGTTGACCGGCCATTTCTTGTCAAATTGTCCTGTTTATCTGAGTATTATTGATTTTTTATCTTCAGCTGGCTCCTCTTCTGTAGTCATTACTTTTTAAAGTTAGATATTTTCCAAATTTCACCCTTGTCCCTCTTTGCCCCTCTTTGTTTTTCCTTTCTCTTTCTATGTTTATTTAATTTACCCCAGAGAGTTTCAGTTATCCCTATGAAATTGACAACCAAATCTGTGTATCACACCCTGTTTAATATTTGAGCTTCCAATACCATTTTCAACTTCCATTAATTCTCACTATTTAGATTGCTTATTAACAAACTCAACATTTCTAAAATATAGCATATTGTCTTTCTTTGAAAAACAGTAAATAATAATCAAATATCACATATTGTTCTAGATGCTTTACATAGAATAAGGCATTAAATTCTCACAACCACATTATGAAGCAGGTGCTATTTTTACCATCATTTTCATTTTACAGATAAGGAAACTGAGGCACAGAAAGTCTGAATGACTACCCATCATAACACAGCTGGTAAATAGTAGAGTCAGTATTTGAACTTGAAAAATCTAGCACTAGGGAAAAAAAAGAAGAAAAAACCTAGCACGAGGCTCCTTATTCCTCACTACTTTACTTTGCTGTATTGCATGGCTTTTCATATCATTTTCTATGGATTTTATTGCCATTATCCTCATATTAACCCTTAAAATCATTTATTACTTTCTATTTTCAATCCCCACCCCTCTTCACACATCAGATCAGTTGCTAAGTTATCGAGTCTTGTACAGTGCAGGCAGGTTTGTTTTTATTGTTTGGTGAGAAGGATTCAGTTTGTTTTATTGATACCTGCCTTTCTCCATTTTAATTCAGGAGTGGGGAGACTAATTTTCCAGCAGCACAGTTTTTTTTAATGGAGTTTCTAACAAGTTTCTACTTACAGGGGAAAAAACATAGTCTTCAAGCTGAAATTCATGGCTTTCCACAACATATGACCCCAACCCACTTTTCTAAATTTATTTATTGTAATTCTAATATGTGAGATCCATGATTCAGCCACTTTAGATTGATCATTACTGTCTGTGCCAAACCCCTCAACTAATTATATTTCTAATCTCGTAGTTATTCATTTTGTAGTTACTTTGCAAAATAAATGTAAATTCTGTTAGTCCTTGCCTTTCATTTAAAAATTTTTGAATGTTTATTTATTTTTGAAAGAGAGAGACAGAGTGCAAGTGAGGGTGGGGAAGAGAGAGAGAGATGCAAAATCCAAAGCAGGCTTCAGGCTCTGAGCTATCAGCACAGAGCTCAATGTGGGGTCTGAAACCTCGAACTGTGAGATCATAACCTGGGCCAAACTTGGACACTTAGCCAACTGAGTCACCCAGGAGCCCCAGTCCTTGCCTTTCCTAATTAAAATTCACCTACCACTACCAGTGATCTCCGACATGTAGGATCAGTCCTACCCATTTTAGAGGTCACAACTGAATAATCTTACTGATATTTGGAGAGTGCTATTTTGTATTAAAATATAAGCAGACAACAAATAGGACAAACTAAAAATGGCCATTGACAAATATAATATTCAATATTGCTGTAATATAAAAATTAGTATTAAAACAATACACAAGATGGGAATTAGTTTTAATGTATCACTATAAATTTTATTTAAAAATCTACTTTGCTTTCTTGTGGTTGTTTTAAAAATTTCCATTATGAACTGATTTGGTCAAGCAACTACACTTTCTAGCAGACATATGGTAAAAATACCATGTCCCAGAATCACCCAGATTTTTCATGATATATCAATTACCCCCACTCAGGCTCTTGTCCTCTACCACCTCCACCATTGCTAAGCCAACACCCCCACTGTTCCAGTGAAACAAACCTTGATGCTTTTTGCAAAGTCACCTATATAAATGCTGCAGTTCTCTAAAAATGGACTTCAAAAACATAAAGTTGCACACGCTTCCTTGTGTATACTCTCTCATTTCATACTGGTGGCAACAGGTTTCTCTGAAGCTGGTCACAAGGGTGAGCTCAGCATGAATTGGCTATACTTTAAAACAACACAAGTCACTCATAGCCTTTTCTGCATCTTATTCATGGAAAAACTTGGCACACATTTCCAACCAGGAGATCTCTAAGTTCATCACAGAGGTTTATCACCTTAACTTAGTCATACTTCTCCATTTTTGTAAAAACCTCCTCAAAAATCCGTCAGAGAGTTGCCTGGGTGGCTCAGTTGTTTAAACATCCAACTACGGTTCAGGTCATGATCTTGGGTTTGTGAGTTCAGGCCCCACGTCAGACTCTCTGTAGTCAGCCCAGAGCCTGCTTCAGATCCT
The DNA here is from genome assembly GCA_017311185.1 of Proteles cristata cristata. Classification (NCBI taxonomy): domain Eukaryota; kingdom Metazoa; phylum Chordata; class Mammalia; order Carnivora; family Hyaenidae; genus Proteles; species Proteles cristata. The sequence continues at coordinate 73,133 of JAESUZ010005006.1, read as the reverse complement.
CTGGCTCCCTCTCTCTCTGCCCCTCATCTACTCATGCACATGCTTGCTCTCAAAACTAAATAAACATTTTTAAAAATTTCATTACAGAATCTCTGCATTTTGGCATCACTCAGCACAGTGCAAACTTAGGGAGCCTGAAAAGAGTTTCAAAGTTATGGTAAATGTTCAAAACCTGGCTAAAAGTCAATTTATTGTGCAATTGAGACCATCTGTCTCCATGATTATAAGCTCCAGTTTTGAAATAAAATGAATAATTGGCTTTGTCTTTCTTGGTGCTAAACATGGAAGCCAATTAATCTGCTATTTCCCAGTTGACACCCCCACACTACTACACGTGAAGCTGACCCTTTATGATGGGTATTTAAATTGGCACAATCTTTTGAGAAATCAATAGATTAAATTAAAACAAAAGCTTATAATAGCAAATGAATAGAAAAAAACTTGATTATTTATAAAAATAATAGTCACTAAATTAAATATGATATATCCATTCTATTAAATGCTATAATCATTTAAGAATAATTTACATTTGGGGAGGAGCTAAGATGGCATATTAGTAGGAGGACCTGAGACTTGCCTCATCCTTGGAACACAGCTAGATAAATATCAAAACATTCTGAACCCAAGAAATTGATTTGAGGAATGACAGAACAAACTGCAGAGCTAGTGGGAGAGAATAGGCCACATTGCAGAAGTTAGGAGGTATGAAATGGATTGTGGGTGCCATGAAGGGGAAGGAGTCCTGGTCATAGCAAGAACTGAGAGAGAGCGGAGTGCACAGGGGATTGCACAAGGAGCACACTTCCTTAAAACCCTTGACTGGGAAAACAAGAACAGTCATCTGCATGAGTTTTTACAACCAGTGAGACTCAAGGACTAGAGTTTTAGAGGTCCACAGACTGGGATGTATAGAGCCCTGAGGGCATTTCAGTGCTCCTATAAAGAAGGCAGGGAGGCAACCCAGGGGCAGAGTGCTGTGATCTGAGGAAGACCTGACATGTACTGGGAGAGATGGCTCCTCCTTGTGGAACCTATTTAAGAGAGGTAGCATTACTTCTCCAATGACAAAGGAGCCCACAGTCACCATCTCCCTCCCCCATGCTTCAGCATAGGCACAGAGATAACTGCTGAGAGCTGCTAACCTGGACTCTGGCTCTTTGCTGTGCTTTCTTACTAACCTCATGCCCATGTTCCTGCACACTGGAGTGACTGCCCTTCTAAGTCAAACCTCCATCAATCTCAGTGCAACAAGACCCTCTCCCGGATGGCCAGCATGAGTCCCCACCACACAGCACCAAATCACTAAAGTTTAGAGTTTTAAAACTCAGCCAGCCTTTCTGGGATAAAGTCCAAAGTGCACTGCATGCTGTAGGCAGGCAAGCAACCCAGACGCAATGTGAGAACACTGATCTGCAAACACACTTAGAACACATGGTGAGGGGGTGGGGTGGGAATTGTTCATTAATCTGGGAGGGCTTCCCTGACAACAGCAAGCATCAATACCCTTCTCCAGGGACAAAGGAGCTGGCTTGTGCCATTTCATCCACCCCCCTTTGACCGTCAGCATAAACTAACCAAAGTAAACAACACAATACCAACACTGGTTGCCTAATCAGTTTACACCAAGCCCCATCTCCCTACACTCTAGTAGTAATGCTGTTCTTAGGCAACTATATCTGAGAAAAGAGTAGTAGGCCCATGTCCCAGAAAACCAACACAACACCCCCTTCTGCCCCACATCTACTGACAATACAGTTCTGCAAACTTCAGTACTAGTGGAAATAACATCAGGTCTCTTTCAGCAAGCTGATCAGAGCACACCTACTTAAAATTTACCACAGTCTGGACAAGGTCCAAACACTCCCTATTACAGGCAAGGAGAAACTGCTGACCTGAGAGATAGAACACCATAACACAGCAGCAGAGGGCATGTAACATATACCAGAACACCAGAGACACTTTCTGAAGTGCCAGGCTTGGACAGTATATGACCTCTTATTCTTAAAGCCATTATTCTCAGGACCAGGAAACATAACAGACATTCCTAACAGAAAGAAGAAGACAGACATAGACAAAATGTCAAAATGTAAGAATCCATTATAAATAAGAAAAAAAGGTCATGGCAAGATATTTAATCAAAACAGATATACATAATACACCTGATACAGAATCTAAAGCAACAATCATAAGAATACTGGCTGGGCTTGAGAAAAGCATAGAAGACATCAGGGATACATTACTACAGAGGTGAAAGCGCTTAAAACCAATAAGGCCAAAATGAAAATGCAATAACTGAGATTCAAAACTAACTCAATTTATGACCGCAAGGATTGAAGAAACAGAGTAATGAATAATTTATATGGAAGATAGAATTATGGAAAATAATCAAACTGATCAAATGAAAGAAACTTTTTGGATGAAAGAAGTAAACTTAGGTAACTCAGTGACTCCATGAAACATAACACTTGTATCACAAGAGTCACAGGAGAAAAGAAAGAAAAGGAGGCAAAAGGTGTATTTGAGGAAATTATAGCTGAAGGTTCCCTAATCTTGGGAAGGAAACAGAGGCACATAGAACTCCCATTAAAATAAAAAAAGCATCCCAACACCAAGATATATCCTAGTTACAATTGCAAAATATAGTGATAAAGAAAATATCGTAAAAGCAGCAAGACCAAAAAAAGTGCCTATCTTAGAAGGGAAGGACAATAAGTTTAGAAGCAGATCTCTCCACAGATTCTTGGCAAGCCAGAAGGGAGTGGCTTGATATATTCCATATGCTGAATGGAAAAATCCTGCAGCCTAGAATACTATATGCATCAAGACTATTATTCAGAAAACAAGATATAAAGAGTTTCCCAGACAAACAAAAATTAAAGGAGTTCATGACTATTAAAACAATTCTGCAAGAAATATTAAAGGGGACTCTTCGAGTGGGAAAGAAAGACCAAAAACAACAAAGTTTAGAAAAGAACAGAGAAAATCTATAGATATAATGGCAAAACAAGTAATAAAATGGCATTAAATTCATATCTATCAAACCTTACTCTGAATGTAAATGGATTAAATGTTCCAATCAAAAGACAAAGGTTGTCAGAATAGATTTAAAAAAATAAAAGCAAGACCCATCTAAATACTGGCTACAAGAGACACGTTTTATTTTTTTTTTAATTTTTTTAATGTTTTTATTCATTTCTAAGAGATAGAGAGACAGCGTGAGCAGGGGAGGGCCAGAGAGAGAGGGAGTCACAGACTGAAACAGGCTCCAGGCTCTGAGCTGGCAGTCAGCACAGAGCCCGACGCGGGGCTCGAACCCACGAACCGTGAGATCATGACCTAAGTGAAAGTCGGACGCTCAACTGACTAAGCCACCCAGGCGCCCCAAGAGACACGTTTTAGATCTAAGAGCATGTGCAGATCAAAACTGAAGGGATGGAAAAACATTTACCGTGCAAATGGATATCAAAGAAAACTGGAGTACCAATATTCATATCAGAGAAACTAGATTTTAATCAAAAGACTATAAAAGGAGATGAAGAAGGGCCCTATATCATATTAATTGAGTCTATCCAACAAGATCTAACAATTGTAAATATTTATGCCCCCAAATTGGTACACCCAAATATAAAACAATGAATAACAAACATAAAGGAACTCATTGATAATAATACAATAATATTAGGGGACTTTATCACCCTACTTACATCAATGGACAGATCATCTAAGCAGAAGATCAACAAAAACAATTGCTATGAATGACATACTAGACCACATGGACTAAACAGATATATTCAGAACACTTCATCTTAAAGTGTAGAAGACACGTTATTTAAAAGTGTATATAGGACAATTATTCAGAGTAGATCACATATTAGGTCACAAATCAGGCCTCAATATGTACAAAAATTCTGAGGTCATACCATACATCTTTTCTGAACACAACACTATGAAAATTGAAGTCAATCACAAGAAAAATATATGGAAAGAGTATAAATACATGGAAGTTAAAGAATATCCTACTAAATAATTAATGTGTCACCAAGGAAATTAAAGGAGAATTTTTTGGGAAAAATACATAGAGGCCAATGAAAATTAAAACACAATAGTCCAAAATCTTTGGGATGCAACAAAAGTGGTCATATGAAGGAAGTAACAGCAATACAGGCTGACCTCAAGAAGCAAGAAAATGTTTTTAATAAATAAATAAATAAATAAATAAATAAATAAATAAATAAATTTTAATATACTTTATTGTCAAGTTGGTTTTCATATAACACCTAGTGCTCATCCCAAAAAGTACCCTCCTCCATGCCCATCACCCATTTTCCCCTCACTCCCATCCCCCATCAAACCTCAGTTTGTTCTCAGTATTTAAGAGTATCTTATAGCTTGCCTCCCTCCCACTTAACTATTTTTCCCCTTTCCCTCCCCTATAGTCCTCTGTTAAATTTCTCCTGTTATACATATGAGTGAAAACATATGGTATCTATCTTTCTCTTCCTGACTTATTTTGCACAGCTTAATACCCTGAAGTTCTATCCATGATGCTACACATGGCCAGATTTCATTCTTTCTCATTGCCATGTAGCATTCCATTGTACACATCTTCTTGATCCATTCATTAGTTGATGGACACTTAGGCTCTTTCCATGTTTTGGCTATTGTTGAGAGTGCTGCTATGAACATTGGGCTACATGTGCCCCTATGCATCAGCACTCCTGTATCCCTTCAGTAAATTCCTAGCAGTGCTATTGCTGGGTCATAGGGGCTTTCTACTGTTAATTTTTTGAGGAAACTGCATACTGTTTACCAGAGCAACTGCACCAGTTTATATTCCCACCAACAGTGTAATAAGGTGTCTGTTTCTCCACATTTTCGCTAACATCTATAATATCCTGATTTGTTCATTTTAACCACTCTGACTGGCATGAAGTGATATCTCAGTGTGGTTTTGATTTGTATTTCCCCGATGATGAGTGACGTTGAGCATTATTTCATGTGTCTGTTGGCTATCTGAATGTCCTCTTTGGAGAAGTGTCTGTTCAAGTCTTCTGCCCATTTCTTCACTGGATTATTTGTTTGTCAGTTGTGGAGTTTGGTGAGTTCCTTATAGATTTTGGATACTAGCCCTTTATTCGATATGTAATTTGCAACTGTCTTTTCCCATTACATTGGTTGCCTATTAGTTTTGTTGATTGTTTCCTTTTCAGTGCAGAGGTTTTTATCTTGATGAGGTCCCAATAGTTCATTGTTGCTTTTGATTCCCTTGCTTGGAATCTTAAATATGCAACCTAACTTTACACTTATAGAACCTAGAAAAAGAACAATAAAGAAGCCTAAAGGAAACACAAGAAAGGAAATGATAAAGATTAGACTGGAAATAAAAGATATAGAAATGGGGAAAAAACAGTAGAACAAACCAATAAAACCAGGAGCTTGTTCTTTGAAAAAATTAATAAAATTGATAAACCCATAGTCTTCCTTATCTAAAAGAGAAGAGAAATGACCCAAATAAATGAAATCATGATGAGAGAGGAGAAATCACAACTGACACCACAGAAATATAATCATAGGAGAATATTATGACAAATTATATGCTGACGATTTGGACAATGTGTTAGTAATGCTTAAATTCCAAGAAACAGACAAACTACCAAAACCGCAATAGGAAGAAATAGAAAACTTGACAAGACCTATTATCAGCAACAAAATTGAAAGAGTAATCTAAAATCTTCCAAACAAAAAGTCCAGATCCAGTTGGATTCACAGAGGAATTCTACCAGACATTTAAAGAAGAATTAATATCAATTCCTGTCAAGCACTTCCAAAAAAAAAAGAAATTGAAGGAAAACTTACAAACTCACTGTAAAGGTAGCATTATCCTGATTGCAAAATCAGACAAAACTCCATTAAAAAAGAGAACTACAGGCCAATATCCCTGATGAACATGGATGCAAAAATCCTCAATAAAATAATAGAAAATTGAATCCAACAGTACCTTAAAATAATCATTAACCACAATCAAGTGGGATTTATTCCTGGACTGCGAAAGTGGCACAATATTCACAACTCAATCAATATAATACACCACACTTTAGAAGAAAGGATAAGAACCATTTAATCCTCCCAATGGAAGCAGAGAAAGCATTTGATAAAATGCAGCATCCATTCTTGATAAAAACCCTCAACAAAGTTAGGATAGAAGAAACATATCTCAAGATCATAATGGTCATATACAAAAAACTCACAGCTAATATCATGCTTCCTGGGGAAAAACTGAGAGCTTTTTTCCACAATCAGGAACAAGACAAGGATGTTCACTCTCACCACTATTATTTAACCTAGTACTGGAGTTCCTAGCCTCAGTGATCAGACTACAAAAACACATAAAAGTCATCCAAATTGGCAAGGAAGAAGTCAAACTTTCACTATTTGCAGATGACATGATCTCTATGTAGAAAACCCAAAAGGCTGCATCAGTAAATTGCTAGAACTGATACACAAATTCAGTGAAGTCACAGGATACAAAATCAATGTACAGAAATCCGGTGTGTTTCTATGCACCAATAATGAAACAGCAGAAAGAGAAATCAAGGATTCAATCCCATTTAACAAACCCATAAAATACTTTGGACTAAACCTAATCAAAGAAGTAAAAGATTTGTACTCTGATAACACACTGATGAAAGAAATTATAAATGACCCAAAGAAATGGAAAAATATTCTATTCTCATGGATTAGAAGAACTAGCCTTGTTAAAAATATCTATAATACACAAACAAATCTACACATTTATTGGAATCCCTGTCAAAACACCACCAGAATTTTCCACAGCTAGAATAAATAATCCTAGCATTTTTTGTGGAACCACAAAAGACCCCGAATAGCCAAAGCAATCTTGAAATAGAATAGCAAACCTGGGGACATCACAATTCCAGACTTTAAGTTTTATTTGAAAGCTGTAGTGATCAAGACACTACAGTACTGGCACAAAAACAGACACATGGATCAATGGTACAGAAGAGAAAACCGAGAAACTGACCTACAACTCTATGCTCAACTAACCTTTAACAAAGAAGGAAAGAGGGTGGCTTTCCGCCTGGGTGGCTTCGTCGGTTAAGCGTCCAACTTTCGCTTAGGTCATGATCTCGCGGTTCGTGGGTTCGATCCCCGCGTCGGGCTCTGTGCTGTCTGTCAGCTCAGAGCCCGGAGCCTGTTTCAGTCTGTGACTCCCTCTCTCTCTGACCCTCCCCTGCTCATGCCGTCTCTCCCTCTCTCTCCTAGAAATAAATAAAACATTTTTAAAAAATTAAAAAAAAAAAGAAGGAAAGAATATCCAATGGGGATACAGTCTCCTCAACAAATGGTGTTGAGAAATCGAGAAAGCAGCATGCAAAAGAATGAAACTGGGCCCCTTGCTTACACCATAAACACAAAAATAAATTCAAAATGTATGAAAGACCTAAACATGAGACAGGAAACAATCAAAATCTTACAGAAGAATGCTTGCAGTAACCTCTTTGACATTGGCCTTAGCAACTTCTTACTAGATATGTCTCCAAAGACAAGGGAAACAAAAACAAAAGTGAACTATTCGGACTTCAACAAGAGAAAAATCTCCTGCACAGAGACGGAAACAATCAACAAATTAAAAAGTAACCTTCAGGGGCGCCTGGGTGGTTCAGTCGGTTAAGTGTCTGACTTCGGCTCAGGTCATGATACTGCGGTTTGTAGATTTGAGCCCCGTGTCAGGCTCTGTGCTGACAGCCAGCTCAGATCCTTGAGCCTGTTTCAGATTCTGTGTCTCCCTCTTTCTCTGACACCCCCTGTTCTCTCTCTCTCTCCCTCTCTCTCCCTCTGTCTCTCTTCCTCTTTCTCTCTCATAAATAAATAAAACATTTAAAAAGTTTTAAAAATTAAAAGCAACCTTCAGAATGGGAGAAAGTATTTGCAAATGACATACATGATAAAAGTTAGTATCCAAAAACATAAATAACATATAAACTCAACACCCAAAAACCAAATAACCCAGTTAAAAAATAAACAGAACACATGAATAGATATTTTTCTAAAGAAGATATACTAATGGTCAACTGACACATGAAAAGATGCTCAACATTATTCAACCTCAGGGAAATACCAATCAGAACTGTAATGAGATGTCACCTCATACCTGTCAGAATGGCTAAAATTAACAACTCGGGAAACAACAGGGTTTGGTGAGGATGTGGAGAAAGGGAAACCTCTTACACTGTTGAAGGGAATGCAAACTGGTGCAGTCACTCTTAAAAACATTTGGAGATTCCTCAAAATGTTAAAAATAGAACTTGCTAAGATCCAGAAATTGGAGGATAATTCCACTATCACGTATTTATCCAAATGATACAAAAATATGGATTCGAAGGGATACATACACCCTGGTCTTTATAGAAGCATTATCAACAATAGTCACATTATAGAATGAGATCAAATGTTCATAGCTGATGAATGGGTAAATACACACTGGAATATTATGCAGCCATAAAAAGAATGAAATCTTGCCATTTGCAATGCCGTTGATGGAGCTAGAATGTGTTATGCTAAGTGAAATACATGAGTTAGAGAAAGACAAATACCATATGATTTCAATAATACATGGAATTAAAGAAAAAAAAGCAGAGAATCAAACCATAAGAGACTGTTAGTCATAGAGAACAAACTGAGGGTTGATGGAGGGGAGGTGGGTGAGGGTATGGGTTAAATGGATGATGGGTATTAAGGAGGGCACAGGTTGTGATGAGCACTGAGTGTTCTACATAAGTGATAAATCACTAAAATTCTACACCTGACACTAATATTACACTATATGTCAACTAACTAGAATTAAATAAAAACTTAAAAGTGAAATAAAAAATAATTAGCTCTAAGTTTGTAATAATCAGACCATTCTCATTATCTCCAAATACTGCATGGTTCAAGCCACCATTAGCTCTCACTTGAATTATATTTCAATACCATATCATTTCATACTTATGTGAGATTTAAGAAATAAAAGAGATAAACATATAGGAAGGGGGAGTAAAGAGAGGGAAACAAATCATAACTCTTTAAAATAGCTTATAAGATTCTCCCTGCATCCACATTCTCCCTTCTAGGCATTCACAACACAGCAGTTAGAATGACCTTTTGCAAGTATACATCACCTTTTAAAGTTACTTTCTAATGATGTTTTCTCCGAGAAATGTGAATCAAATCTACAAAGAGATATCACCATATGTCTGTCAGAATTGCTAAAATCAAAAGGACAAGAAATATCAAGTGTTAGCAAAGATACAGAGAAACAAAGAATCCTTGTGCACTGTTGTTGGAAATGTAAATTTGTAAAACCACTGTGAAAAACAGTAGAGAGTTTCCTCAAAAAATTTAAACAAGAAATACCATATGATCCAGTAATTCCATTACTGGGTATTTGTATAAAAAAAATTAAAATACTAATTTGAATAGATATATGCACATCTATGTTTATTGCAGCATTATTTACAATAGCCAAGATATGGAAGAGCTCTAAGTGTCCATCAATAAACAAATGGATAAGCAAAATATGTATTTATATACATACATATATACACAACAAGATCAATGATATGCCATTTGCAACAACGTAGATGAAACTAGAGGGTATTATGCTAACTGAAATAAGTGAGACTGAGAAAGACAAATACCATATGATTTAATTCATATGTGGAATCTAAAAACAAAAATAAACTAATAAACAAACCAAAAGTAGAATCAGACATATAATTTTAAAAAAAGAAATAACTTGTATGGAACCACAAAAGACCTGAAATAAAAAAGACAACATTGTAATTAAAAACATTGTAAAAGAAAAGTAAAGCTGGAGGCATCACAACATCTGATTTATTTTTTTTTTAATTTTTTTAATGTTTTATTTATTTCTAGGAGAGAGAGAGAGAGAGAGAGAGACAGCGTGAGCAGGGAGGGTCAGAGAGGGAGGGAGTCACAGACTGAAACAGGCTCCAGGCTCTGAGCTGGCAGTCAGCACACAGCCCGACGCGGGGCTCGAACCCACGAACCGCGAGATCATGACCTAAGCGAAAGTCGGACGCTAAACTGACTAAGCCACCCAGGCGCCCCAAACAACATCTGATTTAGAGTTATATAAAAAGCTGTAGTAATCAAAGAGTATAGTACTGGCAGAAAATTAGACACATAGATGAATAGAAAATAGAAAACCAACAAATTATATAGACAATCTTCAACAAAGCAGGAAAGAATATCCACTGGGAAAAAGCAGTCTCTTCAACAAATGTTATTGGGAAAACTGGACAGCAACATGCAAAATAATGAAACAGAGCCACTTTCTTATACCATATACAAAAATAATTTTAAAATGGATTAAAGACCTAAATGTGAGACCTGAAATCATAAAAATCCTAGAGCATAAAATAGGCAGTAATTTTATGACATCTGCCATAGTAATTTTTTCTAGATAAGACTCCTGAAGCAAGGGGAGAAAAGGCAAAAATAAAGTACTGGGACTTCATCAAAATAAAATGTTTATGCACAGTGAAGGGAATAATTAACCAAACTAAAAGGCAACCTATGTAATAGAAGAAGATATTTACATATGATATATCTGATAAAGGGTTAGTATTCAAAATACATAAAGAACTTATACAACTCCACAATGCAATAAACAAATAACTCACATAAAAATAGGCAGAATACATGAATAGATATTTCTCCAAAGAAAACATACAGATGGCCAATAGACACATGAAAAGATGCTCAACATCAGTGATCACAGGGAAATGCTAATGAAAACTATAGTGGAATATCATTTCATGCATGTCAGAATTACTAAAATCAACAACACAGGAAACAAAGGTGTTGAGAAGGATGTGGAGAAAATGGAACACTCTTGCACTGTTGGTGGGATTGTAAACTTTTTCAGCCACTGTGGAAAACACTATGGCGGTTCCTCAAAAAGTTAAAAATAAACTACCCTACAATCCAGCATCCTCGTTACTGGATATTTACTCAAAGAAAAAAAACATACTAATTCAAATGGTTACATGCATCCCTATGTTTAAAGCAGCATTATTTACAGTAGTCAAATTATAGAAGTAGTCCAAGTGTCCATCAATTGAAGAAAGGTATTAGAAGATGTGGTTGATAGATAGAGAAATATAATGGAATACTATTCAGCCATTACAAAGAATAAAATCTTGCCATTTGCAAGGACATGGATAGAGTTAGAGTGTATAATGTTAAGTGAAATAAGTCAGGTGGAGAAAAACAAATACCATATGATTTCACTCATAAGTCGATTTAAGAAACAGAACAAATAAGCAAAGGGGAACAAAAAAAAGAGACAAAGCAGGAAACAGACTCACAATTTTAGAGAACAACCTGATGATTACCAGAGGGGAGAAGGGAGAGGAGTAATTTAAATAAGAGAGGGATTAAGAAATGACCTTGTTATGATGGGCACTAGGTGATGTATGGAATATTGAATCAGTACATTATATACATAAAAATAATACTGTATTTAAAACAATAAAATATGTAATAGATAAAATATACTAAATGAAATTAGAAAATAGTAAGATGTGTAAAAATCTTCTTAAATAGCTACCTTCTTGGGGAACCTGGTGGCTCAGTCAGTTAAGCGTCAGACTTCGGCTCAGGTCATGATCTCACCATTTTTGGGTTCAAGCCCTGCATTGAGCTCTGTGCTGACAGCTAGCTCAGAGCCTGGAGCCTGCTTTAGATTCTGTGTCTTCCTCTCTCTCTGACCCTCCCCTGCTCACGCTGTCTGTCTGTCTGTCTCTCTCTCTCAGAAATAAACAGAACATTAAAAAAATTTTTACATAAAAAATAAAAAAATAGCTACCTTCTCAATCTGAAATTAATAATAAAAGAAATATGGATTTAAGTATTTTAAGTTGAAGTTAGCCCCTTCTGTAAGTGAATATTTTTTCATCATTATTGTTTTTTGTTTGTGCATATAGTATCCATTACATCTGTTGTGCTCAATTTGCGAGTCTCCAGAGACCACCAAGGAGCCAAAACCGATGCAAGTACAAAAGGATCTTTATTACAAGCTCGAGCAGGGGCTCACCCGCCTACTGGTGTCGTGGCAGCAAGGTGAAGCCCCAAACAATAGTGAGCAGGGTTTATATGGGGTAAGGGACAGGGGTGTTACAGTGCACATGCTGTATGTATAGCATCATCACATAAGCACCAATTACAATTGTATAACACCCATGGTAACAGCTTTGACCATTCAGTATCTGTGAGGTATTCATTATTTTTGGTGGGACCCAATCATGACTTTTGAGAATCCTTTGAAAATGACCAATTGTGAGGTGAGTTCAAAGGGCCCACGTGGGGTTCAGGCAAGTGGTGAGAAATTGGCTAGTTTGTATAAAGTAACTGTCTACAGTTCCCAGCTTTGACTCAGACTACAGGAATGTTTTTTGATTAGCTGATCTGAGGGCGGTCCGAGGATGGCTTTAGCCTTGAGCAATCTGAGGCTTTTCCTGGAACTGGAACTGTGGCTACGTGCAGCTCGAGGTTGCTCTTAATGGAGGCCTTAATCTCAAGATGAGGTTACTTAGGCTCTTCACATCTACAATTGATAATCATACACTACTTTTCTCTCCCTGCTTGTACATATTAATTATGGTACTGTAAATACAATTTGCTACTTTTTCCTAGCCAAAGAGTTATTGTATGACTCTCATTAAGTGCTTTAGATCTGTAATAAAAGACAGAAACCAATTGAACTTAATTCATTCCATTGATAGCATCATGTTGAGTATTCCCTGATGCCTAGATTCCTATTATTTTTTGTCTAGAAATTATAAATTTGGTTTTTGATTCTGGTTCTGCAGACTTCCTACCAGGATTATGTCCCAGTTGATAGCTTCACAAAAAATTGCATATTCTGATCAAATTAGTGAAGGACAGTTTCTCTTGTTGCAGCCAACAACAGTAATCATACAATTATCAACACTCAAAGCAAATTTTATACTTGAGTAAAGGGAGATTCTAAGAAAAGGAACAAAAACTAACACATAAAAACTATGGAAAACATAAAAAGAGGAATAAAAGTAGAGAATAAATTTAAATGACATATATAATATCTACATTAAAACAATGTATCTTACATTAAAACAATGAATGTAAGTATAATGGGCTTGTCTACTAAAATAAAGAAACTTAACCTGGACAAAGATAATTAAAGCCTATCTATGAGAGGGACACAGTTTAAAAAGTAAATGATTGCTATTTGTCTTTCTTTGGCAGATTATTTTGCCTAGTATGATAGTCTCTAGATCAATCCATGTGGTTGTGAATGGCAAGATTTCAATTCATTTAAAGAAAAAAATTATAAAACAGCAAGACAAAAGAATACAGTAACATGCAATGAAAGCACCATAAGGCTAGCAGGGGACTTTTCAGCAGGAACTTTCCAAACTAGAAGGGAGAAGCATGCTATATACAAAATGCTGAGTAGGAAATATCTTCAGCCAAGAATACTGTATCCAACAAGGCTATCATTCAGAATAGAAGCAGAGGTGAATTATTTCCCAGACAAAGAGGCCATGATAACTAAACTAGCTCTGCAAGAAGTTAAAGAGGGCTTTATAAATGGAAAGGAGAGACCAAAAGTGACAGTATAAAGATACGAAATACAAATATAAAGATACACAATATTATAACATATATCTAAAAGATCGGAAGGAGAGGAATAAAGGATGGATTCCTTTATGCAGAAGAGTGGGATGATAGAAAGGTGGATCAAAACTTGCGACCTGATGACATCATCAAACTGCTTTAGTTAACCATATCTGGGACTTTCCTATTATGAGATTTTTTCTTACAGGAGATAATTTTCTTATGTGAGATTAATGTGATTTTTAGGCTATCTTCAGTTGAGTTTTTCCTTACTTTCAGCTGAAAACACCATATGAAATCCATGCTTGAATGGATTACATCATAATTAAGAAATTGGCAAACTATGGGACTGCAAACAACTGCCTAGCTTTGTGAATGAAGCTTTATTGAAACACAGTCTAAGAAAAGAAAAAGAAAAAGAAAAAATTAAGGCTGCTCTTACTTCCACCAGAACTGCAAGATCATTTGGAAGCACTAGATTTTCAGTGAACTTGGTGCATATGGGGTCCTGGCTGTGTTGGTCTTCTGGAGGAGAGGCTCACTGCATTGGCGCAGTCAGTCTTGCCCTGATAAATAAGCAGTTCCCAGGCAGAGGGAGGCAAGGGTTAGTTAAGCGGGTCTCACCTACACTGCTGGCAGCAGTGCTGTTCTCTAAAGTCCCACCCTGTTTGTGTTGGGTAAAAATAGTGCACTCCAATCTCTAGTCCCCAGACCGAAGATTTCACACCCTCCTCTGTTCAGGGAGTCCTCACAGAATAGCCAGGGCAGTCAGCTTGCCCTGTGCCACAACTCTCCTATTTTTTCTTTGGCATGTGACTGGGATTCAAAATCCCAAGTCTGCACCATGCATATCTGCCCCCCTCCTCTGGAGTAGAGCTGAGTCTGATCCCTCTGTCCCTGACAAACAGTCCCACACCTGCACAGTGTGCAGAATCTATGGTGTAGTGCCACAAAAAGCAGCAAAGTTATATTCTCTCTGCGTGTGCCTGAGCCGAAGTTGGACACTTAACCGACTGAGTCACCCAGGCACCCCTTAATTAATTTTTTAAATGTTTATTTTCGAGGGAGAGAAACAGCGCAAGTGGGCGAGGGGCAGAGGGCGAGTGAGACACAGAATCTGAAGCAGGCTCAAGGCTCCACACTGTCAGCACAGACCCTGATGCAGGGCTCGAACTCATGAACCGGGAGATCATGACCTAAGTGGAAGTTGGGTGCTTAACTGACTGAGGTACTCAGGGACCCCATGGTGACACATTTAGTAAGAAGTTGCTGCAGCAGAAATCAAGGAGGTTGCTGCCTGTTTTCTTCTGTACAATTTTATGATTTCCTATGTTACATTTAGGTCTTTCATCCATTTTGAATTTATTTTTGTGTAAAGTGTAAGAAAGAAGTCTAGGTTCATTCTTCTCTATGAACCTATCCAGTTCTCCACGCACCATTTGCAGAAGATACTGTCTTTTTCCATTGGATATTCTTTCTTGCTTTGTTGAAGGTAAGTTGGACATACATTTGTGAGTCCATTTCTTGGTTCTCTATTCTGTTCCATTGATCTATATGTCCGTTTCTATTCCAGCACCATATTGTCTTGATGACTACGGCTTTGTAATATAGCTTGAGGTCCAGAATTGTGATGTCTCCAGCTTTGCTTTTATTTTTTAAGATGGCTTTGGCTATTCAGGGTATTTTATGGTTCCATACAAATTTTAGAATTGTCTTCTCTACTCTGAAAATTTTAGAATTGCTTGTTCTACTCTGTGAATAATGATGGTGTTATTTTGTTAAGGATTGCATTGAATGTGTAGACTACCTTGGATAATATAGACATTTTAACAATTTTTTTTCATCCAATCGATGAGATTGGATTGTTTTCCCATTATTCTTTCTTCTTCAATTTCTTTTTTTTAAGTGTATTTATTTTAAGAGAGACAGAGACAGCATGAATGGGCGAGGAGCAGTGAGAGAGGAGGAGAGAAAATCGCAAGCAGCCTCCACACTGTCAGCATGGAACCCAATGCAGGGCTTCATCTCATAAAACCATGAAATCATGACCTGAGCTGAAACCAAGAGTCAGGCACTTAATCGACCGAGCCACCCAGGTGCCCCTTCTTCAATTTCTTTCATAAGCTTTCTATAAGTTTCAGCATACAGATCTCTTACCATTTTCATTAGGTTTATTTCTAGGAATCTTATGGTTCTTGGTGCAAATTTAAATGGAGTAGATTCCTTGATTTCTCTTTCTGCTGCCTCATTATTGGTATATAGAAATGCCACCAATTTCCATTCTTTCTTTCTCCCCCTCTCTCTGCCCCTCCCATGCTTACACAGTCTATGTATCTTTCAAAATAAATTAATTTAATATTTTTTAAAAAAGTAAAGGGTTCCTGGATGGCTGAGTCTGTTAAGTGTTCTGCAGGGGTCCTGCCTCTGCAAGCCAAGGTTGACCCGGAGGGTGTGGATTGGAGTCGGCAAAGAAGACATGGAGCCAGCCTCTTCAGGTGGACTGCTCAAATTTTTTTTCAGCTTAGGGTTTTTTTTTTTTCAGCCTAGGATTTTTATATAGCAAATACAAATAATCATACTTAAACAATTTACATTTTTTTGAAAACAGCCATGGGATTTAATATTTCTAAATGTTCTTAGCAACAGTAGTTTCACAGTACATGATTTACACTTTAATTGATAAAATTTAACCACGTAGTCATAACAAAGTTTTACATATTTTCTACTACACATGGCAAGAAATAAGTGAAGGATATAATCAGAATGCATGAAAACAAATTGCCCTTTGATTGTTTAAGTTCAGCGGGCATGCAAGAACAGGGTATACTTGCACCCGTAGTTATAAGTACGGTATATAGACTCTCACAACCCCCTACTAAGAAAGAACAAAGTCAACATTTATCATAGATGACATATGGAAATGTTCTATGTACATTTACTGATCTCATTTTTTTACCAGAACAATCCATAAGTTGCCTCACAGGCTTGAGGTCAGCAGGCAAATATTTCTCTAACACTTTTCCGAGGAAGTCCTCCACAATGATTAAGTCTTGTTTTTGTCTCTGTTTATGGCATAATATGTATTCTTACTGGCAGTTAGACTTATACAAGGAAAATGAATTCTAGGTCTCTTATAAACCCCATGCGTACCAGACTGTCTCCAATTGTGCTAATTGCTACAATAATCATTAGACAACATCTGATTGAGGGGGCGGACATGATATTTAGGTACATTCCGTTTTGGAGGAAGAGGGGGAACTTTAGGTGATTCTGGTTTCATATTAACCCTAGAATAGACTAACAGCAGAAGTGACAGTAAAAAGCACACACTAAGCAGAGAAGAAGAATTCTTCAGGGGGTTCTTCTGACTGCCTGGCAGTCTTTTTCCACAGATTTTTCCCTGGGCCTTACCATCAGGGATTACCTGTGCAGTTTTGGTCTCCGGCAGTGTCCAACTCTTGGTTTGGGCTCAGGTCATGATATCACAGGTTTGTAAGATGGAGCCCTGTGTATGACTCTATGCTGGCAGAAAGGAGTCTGTTTGGGATTCTCTCTCACTCCCTCTCTCTCTACGCCTCTCCTGCTCACACTGGCAGTCTCAAAATAAATAAATAAACTTAAAAAATAAAAAAAAAGTACAATCAACTTCTGAATGTTGATTTTATATCCTGCGAATTTGCTGAATTCATGGATTATTTCTAGCAGTTTTTTAGTGGACTCTTTTGGGTTTTCCACATGGAGTATCATGTCATCTGTAAAAAGTGAAAGTTTGACCTTTTCCTTGCCAATTTGCATGCACTTTATTTATTTTTGTTGTCTGATTACTGAGGCTAGGGCCTCCAATACTATGTTGAAAAACATTGTGAGCAAAGACATCCCTGTTGTGTTCCTGACCTTAGGAGAAAGCTCTCAGCTTTTTCCCGTTGAGGATTTTGGCTGTTGGTATTTCATAAATGGCCTTTATAATGTTGAGGTATCTTCTTTCTATCCCTACTTTCTTGGGTGTTTTTATCATGAAAGGATGCTGTATTTTATCAAATGCTTTTTTTTTAATATTTTTATTTATTTCTAGGAGAGAGAGAGAGACAGGGTGAGCAAGGGAGGGCCAGAGAGAGAGAGGGAGATACAGAATCTGAAATAGGCTCCAGGCTCTGAGCTGGCAGTCAGCACAGAGCCCGACGCGGGGCTCGAACCCACGAACCACGAGATCATGACCCAAGCGAAAGTCGGACGCTTAACCGACTAAGCCACCCAGGCGCCCCTGTCAAATGTTTTTTCTGCATCTATTGAGATGATCATACGGTTCTAATTCTCTCATATTAATGTGGTTGATTGATTTGTGAATATTGAACCAGCCCTAAAGCTTAGGAATAAACCCCACTTGATCATAGTGAATACGTTTTTTAATGTACTGTTGAATTTGGTTTGCTAGTATCTTGTTGAGAATGTTTGCATCTAGGATCATAGGAAATATTGATCTGTAAATCTTCTTTTCAGTGGGACCTTTGTCTGGTTTTGGAATCAAGGTAATGCTGGTATCATAGAATGAGTTTGGAAGCTCTACTTACATTTCAATTTTTTGGAAGAGTTTAAGAGTAGGTATTAAGTCTTCCTTTAATGTCTGGCAGAATTCCCTTGAAAGCCATCTAGCCCAGGACTCTAGTTTATTGGGATTTTTTAAATAACTGCTTCCATTTCTTTGCTTGTTATTGGTCTGTTTAAATTTTCTATTTCTCCTTGTTTCAGTTTTGGTAGTGTATGAGTGTCTAGGAATTTGTCCATTTCTTCCAGATTGCCCAATTTGTTGTCTTGTAATTTTTCATAGTATTCTCTCATAATTGTTTGTATTTCTGTGGTGCTGGTTGTGATTTCTCCTCTTTCTTTTGGGATTTTATCTATTTGTTCCTTTTCTCTTTTCCTTTTTGATAAGTCTGGCTGAGGATTTTATCAATTTTGTTAATTCTTTCAAATAACCAGATTTTCGTTTTGTTGATCTGTTCTGTGTTTTCGTTTGTTTGTTCTTCTATTGCTTAATTTTGCTCTAATCTTTATCATTCCCTTTCTTCTGATGGCTCTAGATTTTATTTGCTGTGATGTTTCTAGCTCCTTTATGTGTAAGGTTATATTGTGTATTTGAAGCTGCTTCCATCTTGAAATAGGCCTGAACTGCAATATACTTTCCTTTTAGGATTGCATTTGCTGCATCCCAAAGGGTATGGACTGTCATGTTTCATTTTCATTGGCTTCCATGTATTTTTTAATTTTTTTTCTTTAATATCCTAGTTAACCCATTCATTCTTTAGTAGGATGTTCTTTAACCTCCATGTATTTGTGGGTTTTCCAAATTTTTTTCTTGCGGTTAACTTCAAGTTTCATAGCATTGTGATTTGTAAATATGCATGACATGAACTCGACCTTTTTGTACTTGTTTAAGATTTATTTGTGACCCAGTATGTGATCTATTGTGGACAATATTCCATGTACACAAGAAAAACGCGTATTCTGCCGTTTTAGAGTGAAATTTTCTGAATATATCTGTTAATTCTATCCAGTCCAGGGAGTCATTCAAAGCCATTGTTTCATTGTTGATTTTCTACTTAGGTGATCTGTCCACTGCTGTAAGTGGGATATTAAAGTCCCCTACTATTACTATTACAGTATTATTAATGAGTTCCTTATTATTTTTGATTAATTGGTTTTTATATTTGTGTGCCTCCAAGTTGGGCCAGAAATATTTACAATTGTTAGATCTTCTTGATGAATAAACTAATTAATATGATATAATGCTCTTCAACTCTTGTTATAGTCTACTTTTAATATCTAGTTTGTCTGATATAAGTAAGTCTACTTTACCTTTCTTTTGACATACACTTGCATGATAGATGTTTCTCCATCCTTTTTAGTCTGCAGGTGTCTTTAGGTATAAAATGTGTCTCTTTTTGGAAGCATATTCATAAATCTTGTCTTTTAATCCATTCTGTTACTTTATGTTTTCTGATTGGAGCATTTAGTCCATTTATATTCAGAGTAATTATTGAAAGATATGAACTTAGTGCCATTGTATTGCAATAGAGTTGGTATTTCTGGTAATGTTCTCTGGTCCTTTGTAGTCTTTGTTGCTTTGTTCTTTTTTTTCTTCATTCAGAGAATTCCCTTTAAAATTTCTTGCAGGTCTATTTAGTGGACATGAATTCCTTTAGTTTTTCTTTGTCTGGGAAATTCTTTATCTCTGCTCCTATTCTGAATGACAGACTTGGTAAATAAAGAGTTCTTAGCTGTCGTCTGGGGTGCCTGGGTGTCTTAGTCGGTTAAGCGGCTGACTTTCGCTTAGGTCATGATCTCCCGGTTCATGGGTTCGAGGCCCGCATCGGGCTCTGTGCTGACTGCCAACTCAGAGCCTGGAGCCTATTTCAGATTCTGTGTCTCCCTCTCTCTCTGACCCTCCCCTGCTCACGCTGTCTCACTCTCTCTCCTAGAAATAAATAAAACTCGTAAAAAAAAAAGAGTTCTTAGCTTCATATTTTCCCCGTTCAACACATTGAATATTTTCTACTGTTTCCTTCTGGCCTGCCAACATTCAGTGGACAAGTCTGTTGCTAACCTTATGTGTCTACCCTTGTAGGCTAAGGACATTTTTTCCCTAGGTTCTTTCACAATTCTCTCTTTATCTTTGTATTTTGCAAGCTTCGATATGATTATGTCATGTTATTGACCTGTTTTTGTTAATTTTGAAGGGAGTTTCCTGTTGGACTTGAATGTCTGTGACTTTTCTAAATTAGGAGAGTTCTCAGCTATAATTTGTTCAAATAAACCTTCTGCCTCTTTTTCCTGCTTTTCTACTTCTTGGACACCTATGATTTGGATATTGTTTTGTTTCATGGGATCACTGAGTTCTCTCAGTCTCCCTTCGTGTTCTAATAGTTCCCTTTCCCTCTTCAGCTTCATTTTGTTCTATAATTTTATCTTCTTTTTTTTTTTAATGTTTTTTTTTTAATTTATTTCTAGGAGAGAGAGAGAGAGACAGCGCGAGCAGGGGAGGGTCAGAGAGAGAGGGAGACACAGAATCTGAAGCAGGGTCCAGGCCCTGAGCTGGCAGCACAGAGCCCGACGCGGGGCTCGAACCCACGAACCACGAGATCATGACCTAAGCGAAAGTCGGACGCTTAGCAGACTAAGCCACCCAGGCGCCCCTATAATTTTATCTTCATATCACCTATTCTCTATTCTGTTTCTTAAACCTGCTGTGACTATATCCATTTGGTTTTGAATCTGGGTCATGTGATTTTTTTAATTTTAGTGTGAATAGTTTGTGTCTTTAATCTCTGAAACAAGGGGTTCTCTGGTGTCTTCTATGCTTCTTTCAAGCCCAGCAAGTAGTCATATGAATGTTGTTTTAAATACTCATTAAGATATATTGCTTATATCTGAGCTTATATTGTGAGCAAATCCCTGGCTGTGATTTCTTCTTGACCTTTCTTTTGGGGCAAATTGTACAACTTGGCTTTTGGGCTGTTTACGTATTTTGTGTGTTTCAAAAACTCGTTGTGGTGCCTGGGTGTCTCAGTCAGTTAAGCGTCCGACTCTCGGCTCAGGTCATGATTGTATGGTTTATGGGTTTGAGCCCCGTGTCAGGCTCTGTGCTGACAGCTACCTCCACTGGAGACGTCCGATACATGGATTGAAGAGGAAGAAAGGAGAATAAGTGATTTGGAAGACACCATTATAAAAAAGAAGAAATTGAGAAAAAAAAAAGAGACAAACAGATCCAGGAACATGAAAGAAGAGTTCGAGAGCTCAGCAATACAATCAGAACAAACAATATCCGTATCATAGGAATCCCAGAAGGGGAAGAGAGAGGGAAAGGCTCTGAAGGAGTCCTGGAACAAATTATAGCAGAAAGCTTCCCCAACTTGGGGAAGGAAGTATACATGGAAATACAACAGACACAGAGAACTCCCCTCAGACGTAATTTGAATTGATCTTCTGCACGACATAGCATAGTAAAAATGGCAAAAAAATAAGAACAAAGAGAGAATTTTGAAAGCAGCTAGGGAGAAAAGGGCTGTAACATACAAAGGGAAATCTATCAGAATGGTGACAGACTTACCTACTGACACTTGGCAGGCCAGAAAGGAATGGCAAGAGATCTTCAATGTGATGAACAGAAAAAATATGCAGCCAAGAATCCTCAATCCAGCAAGCCTTTCATTCAGAATAGAAGGAGAGATTTAAAAAACTCTTTCCAAATAAACAAAAATTGAAAGAATTTGTCACCACTAAGCCAGCCCTACAAGAAATCCTGAGGGGGACGCTCTGAGGGAACTGTTGCAAGGAACAAAGATACCAGAGAGACCACAACCGGCATGAACCCCAAAAAGGACACAATGATTCTAAACCCACATATTTCAATAATAACACTGAATGTAAATGGGCTGAATGCTCCAACCGAAAGACATAGGGTAACAGAATGGATGATAAAACAAAATCCATCTACTTGCTGTCGACAAGAAATGCATTGTAGACTGGAAAATCCCTTTAGATTAAAAGAAAGCGGATGGAAAAATATATATCATGCTACTGGAAATCAAAAGAAAGCTGGAGTGGCTATAATTATATCAGAAAAACTGGACTTTAAATTAAAGACAATAAAAAGAGATGAAGAAGGGCATTATATAATAATTACAGGTTTTATCCATTAGGAAAAACTAATAATCATAAATGTCTAGGCACCGAATATGGAAGCAACTAAATATTTAAAACAATTAATCACAATAGAAACAATGTTACAGATAAGAATGTGCTAATAGCAGGAGACTTTAATACTCCACTTACAGCAATGGATACATCAACCAGCAAAAAATCACCTGGAAAAAATGGACTCGAATGACACATTGGACCAGATGGATCTGATAGATATATTTAGAACTCTACATCCTGAGGCCAGGGAATTTACTTTCTTCTCAAGTGCGCATGGCACATTCTCCAAGATAGATCCCATACTGGGACATAAAGCAGCCCTCAATAAATATGAAAGAACTGAGATCATACCATGCACACTGTCAGATCATAATGCTTTGAAACTTGAAATCAATCTAGGAAGAAGTCTGGAAAACCTCCAAAAACATGGAGGTTAAAGAACATCCTACTAAAGAATGAAAGGGCCAATAAGGGGATTAGACAGGAAATAAAAATATATATGGAAACAAATGAAAATGAAAATACAACAATCCAAACTCTATGGGATGTGGCAAAGGCAGTCCTAAGAGGAAGTACATTGCACTCCAGGCCTATTTCAAGAAATTAGAAAAAGCGCAAGTCCAAAATCTAACAGCTCACCTAAAGGAACTAGAGGCAGAGCAACAAGAGCACCCCAAACCCAGGAGAAGAAGAGAAATATTAAAAATTAGAACAGAAATAAACAACATAGAGACCAAAGAAACAACTGAGCAGATCCATGAAACCAAGAGTTGGATTTTTGAAGAAATAAACAAAATTGACACACCTCTAGCCAGGCTTCTCAAAAAGAAAACAGAGAGCACCCAAATACACAAAATCGTGAATGAAAATGGACTCATTAAAACCAACCCCTCAGAAATAAAAGTAATTATCAGGGATACTAGGAAAATTATATGCCAACAAATTGGACAACTAAGAAGAAATGGACAAATTCCTAAACATGCATTCAGTACAAAAATTCACACGGGAAGAGATAGAAAATCTGAACAGACCCATAGCGAGTGAAGAAATCGAATCAGCTATAAAAATCTCCGAACAAATAAGAGCCATGGACCTGTTGGCTTCCCTGGAGAATTCTACCTGACATTTAAAACAGAATTAAAACCAATTCTTCTCAAGGTATTCCAAAAAATAGAAATCGAAGAGAAACTTCCAGACTCATTTCATGAAGCGAGCTTCACTCTGATTCCCAAGCCAGACAGAGACCCAGCAAAAAATGAGAATTACAGGCCAATATCCTTGATGAATATGGATGCAAAAATCCTCAACAAGATCCTTGCAAATCAAATCCAACAGCACAAAGAAAGAATTATCCACCAAGATCCAGTGGGATTCATTCCTGGCTTACAGGGCTGGTTCAATATTCGCAAATCAATCAATGTGATACATCACATCAACAAAAGAAAATATAAAAACCATATGATCCTGTCAATAGATGCAGAAAAAGCATTTGACAAGATACAGTATCCCTTCTTAATAAAGACCCAAGAGAAAGTGGGGATAGAAGGAACTTACTGAAACATCATCAAAGCCATCTATGAGAAGCCCTCAGCTAACATCATCCTTAACGGGGAAAACTGAGAGCTTTCCCACTGAGATCAGGAACATGACAGGGATGTCCATTCTCACCAAGGCTGTTTAACATAGTGCTGGAAGTCCTGGCATCAGCCATCAGACTACAAAACGAAATAAAAGGCATCAAATTTGGCAAAGAAGAAGTCAAACGTTCACTTTTCACAGAAAACATGATACTCTACATAGAAAACCCGACACACCCACCAGAAACCTATGAGAACTCATCCATGAATTCAGTCAGCAAAGCTGCAGGGTACAAAATCAACATACAGTAATTGGTTGCATTTTTATACACCAATAATGAAGCAACAGAAAGAGAAATCAATAGACGGATCCCATTCCCAATTGCACAAAAAACCATAAAATACCTAGGAATAAATCTAACCAAAGATAAAGGATATCTGTTTGATGAAAACTTTAGAGAACTTATGAGGGAAATCGAAGAAGACAAAAAGAAATGGAAAAACATTCCATCCTCATTGTTTGAAAGAATAAATATAGTTAAAATGTCATTACTACCCAAAGCAATATACACATTCAATGCAATCCCAATCAAAAGTGCACCAGCATAATTCCCAAAACTGGAAATATTTATCCTAAAATTTGAATGGAACCACAAAAGACCCTAAATAGCTAAAGTAATATTGAAGAATTAAACCAAAATGGGAGGTATCACCATCTCAGACTTTAGCCTCTACTACAAAGCTGTCATTTTCAAGACAGTATGGTATTGGCACAAAAATAGACACATAGATTAATGGCATAGAATAGAGAACTCAGACTTGGAGTCAAAAACTATACAGCCAACTCATCTTTCAGAAAGCAGGAAAGAGTGTCCAATGGAAAAAAAGACAGCCTCTTTAACAGATGGTGTTGGGAGAACTGGACAGCAATATGCAGAAGAATGAAACAAGGCCATTTTCTCACACTATACACAAACATGAACTCAAAATGGCTAAAAGACCTGAACGTGAGATAGAAAACCATCCAAACCCTAGAGGAGAAAGCAGGAAACAACCTCCGTGACCTCCACTGCAGCAATTTCTTACTTGAGACATCCCCAAAAGCAAGGGAATCAAGGGCAAAAATAAACTATTGGGACCTCACCAAGATTAAAAGTTTCTGCACGGCACAGGAAACAATCCATAAAACTTATAGGCAACCGACGGAATGGGAAAAGATAGTTGCAAATGACATATCAGATAAAGGGTTAATATCCAAAATCTATAAGGAAGTCACCAAACTCCACACCCGAGAAACAAACAACCCAGTGAAGAAATGGGCAGAAGATATGAACAGACGCTTCTCCAAAGCAGAATCCAGATGGACAAGAGACACATGTAAAGATGCTCAGCATTCCTCCTCAACAGGGAAATACAAACCAATACCACACTGAGATACTACCTCATGCCAGTCAGAGTGGCTAAAATGAGCAAATCATAGAACTCTAGATACTGGCGAGGATGTGTTGAAATGGGCTCCCTCCTTCACTTTTGGTGGGTATGTTTACTGGTGAGGCCTCTGTGGAAAACAGTGTGGAGGTTCCACAAAAAATTAGCAGTAGAACTCCCCTATGACCCAGCAATAGCACTGCTAGGGATTTACCCAAGAGATACAGGAGTGCTGATGCATAGGAGCACATGTACCCCAATGTTCATAGCAGCACTATCAACAATAGCCAAAACATGGAAAGAACCTATGTGTCTGTCAACAGACGAATGGATCAAGAAGATGTGGTTTAGCTACACGATGGAATACTACATGGCAATGAGAAAGAATGAAATCTGGCCATGTGTACCAACATGGATGGACCTTGAGGGTGTTCTGCTGCGCAAAATAAGTCAGACAGAGAAGGATGAATACCATATGTTTGCACGTATAGGAGGATTGAGCGGAACCTAATGGAGAACCGTGGAGGAGAAGAAGGGGGGAAATAATGGGGGAGGGGGAGAGAGGCAAACCATGAAAGACTCTTGAATGCTGAGAACAAACTGAGGACTGATGGGTATGGTGGGGAGGGGGGCTATGGGCATGGAGGAGGGCATTTGTGGGGATGAGCACGGGGTGTTATATGGAAACCAGTTTGAAAATAAACTATTTGTAAAAAAAAAAAAAAAACAAAGAAACAATCAAACAAACAAAAAAACCCACAAAGAACAAAATGAAATCCAAATTAAGTTGTTACCATTTCCCCTAGAACTCAAACTATAAAGCACTCTATAGTCCATACACTAAGCAGGCAGAGAGACTTTGCTGACCTTCTAGGGGATATGCTTGGAGGGTGTAGTTGGACAGGACTTAGTGTAATGAATCCCTTCTCCACCAGGTAATGTTGCTTAGCTTAGTGGGGTTGATCAGTGTGTCGTGTATCTGCATGCCTGATGTGCACATGTGCGGGAGAGGTGGAAATGGCTTCATCCACATTCTTAGTCACTGGGACAGGAACCTTGCTCTCAGTTACCCATCTGGCACCCCTTCGTTGTCTCAGGCTTCCAATTATTCCTCACCTCTACTATGTCTGTGTCCAAGCCATCAGCCTGCCTGGTGGCACTTCCCTCCAGAGTTTTATTTCAGATGGTGCTGTGTTTCAAAACCCCTCTCTTCAGAGACTCCCATGGCTTGGACCCATGCTGATTCTTATGACGAGGGTCTTGGTGAGCAATGACCAAGTGCCAGCTAGCCCCAGAAATCATTTATGTGATTGTTCAGTGGCAGAAGTTCAGAGATTATGGCAAGTCACAACATACAGCTGGCGCTAGGTTTCACCATATTCTTGCATCTTTGTCCCACTACCAGCACACATGGCTGATCTCTGGTGTCCACTGGAACCTTTGCCTATGGAGAGGCCGCATGGCCTCTGCCAAATACTCTCCCAGCAGTGGAACCACTTCTCCCTGTTTGGCCTGTTACCCTCAGACCCTGCTGTCCACTCCTGGGAATTTACCCTGTTTTCTCACCAAAGCACCACCAGGTCCTGAACCCTGGAATTTTTGACTATGTGCTCCACTATTTATAGAATCCTAATGGTATGAAATATCTTTTATCCCTTTCTTTGGCTTGGAGGAATAGATTTCTTGTTGCATCCCTTGTGAGTGTTTTCACTCTTTCTCTCCAGTTACTTTTGGGGGACTGCTTTTCCTGTATTCTCCCCGTGCACCATCCTCTCTTCCCTTTCTGTCATTTCTGTGTACAAACAGCTCCCTACCCTCCATGTTTTTTTTATCCCCCAGTATCCCTTTCTGCACCACGTACCTACCATGTTCTGTGACTCAAGTTATGCAGATTGTTGTGTTAATCCTCAGATCAATTTCCTAGGTGTGCAAATGGTTTGGTGCTGATCTAGTTGCATTTCAGCGATAAGACAAACTAACTTCCATGCTGCTCTGCCATCAATATGAACCTATGTAATATATTTTAAATCAAATGATGTAATGTACTAGAATTTGATTTGGAGCAAATATGTCTGATTTTAACGCCTATGCAATTTACCTTTATATATACTTCAATGTATAACCAAATTGCTTTTTCACACATTTTCTCACAAAGATGATTCTTCCTTCGTAGCTATAGTGCTGTGTGTGTATGAGTGTACAGCTTTTCTAGCAACAGGCACCTTTTCTTTCTTTGCTCCTGATATCTGAATCTGGTTCACATAATCAGTCTGGTCTGTTCAAGCTGTGGTATCCTCATGTGTATGGACATGAGGATAAAATTGCAGAAAATGTAGTTTCTTGTAAGATCCTTATCATTGCCTACCTATAAGTTTCCTTCATGCTATAACAACCCTAAATTGAACCAAATCAAGTTAAGGATGGTGACCTAAAGTGACACGAGGAGTAAACAAAGAAGTTTCAGAGCTGTATGTGACATCCAGATGGATAAAAGACATACTCATCTGCCCAGTGCAGCTATGTGTCACAGCTGTAATAGGTAAGAGCCTTTTCCACCCCTGCACTGCAATTGCATGCTACAGCCACCCAGATGGCAGACCTACACATCCCTATGTCACATCAACAGCCCTACCACAGCAAGCATTCACAAGCTGTTCGCATAGGAGATGCCCCTTAAATGCTGGTGGGAAAACATGCTTCTGAGGCCTATGAGGCCTATCATACACAAGGCCAATCCTTTAAGACTGAAAGAGATAGCTGATTTGTCTAATAATAGAAATAAACACAAAAAAGGCAAAATAATGAGGTAGATGAATGGTTCAAATGAAAAAATAAGACAAAACCTCTGAAAAAAGATCTTTATGAAATAGAGATAAGCAATCTACCTGAAAAAGAATTTAACATGATGGTCATGAAGATGGTTACTGCACTTGGAAAAATAATGAGTGAACACACTGATAACTTTGACAAAGAGATAGAAATACAGTTCACTCTTCAATGACTCAGAGGTTGGGGTGCTGATACACAGTCGACATTCTACATATATCTTTTGACTCCACAAAAACGTAACTAGTAATAGCACTACTGACCAGTAGCATGAACAATTGATTAACATATATTTTGTATGTTATATAGATTATATACTATATTCTTACAATAAAGTAAGCTGCAGAAAAGGAAATTCAGAAAATCATAAAAAAAGAAAATTCATTTACAGTATTATACAGTTTCTGCACAGTTTAAACCCATATTGTTCAAAGATCACCTATAATAAGAAAGTACTAAACAAGTTATATAGCTGAATAGTATAATAACTGAACTGAAAACCAGCACACTGGATAAAGAAGAGATTTGAAAGCTAGAAGACAAAACAATGGAACTCACTTAGGCAAAACAGCAAATAAAGAAAAGAAATATTAAAAGTGATGATACTCTAAGGGATTTTTCAAAACAATATGAAGCATGATAACATTCACATTATAGGGGTGCTGGAAGAAGAGAGAGCTTAATTGAAGAAATGATGGCTGACAATTTCCCTAATCTGGGAAAGAAATCAGGCATCTAAATCCAAGGAGTCCAGAGAGTTCCAAGTAAGACAAATCCAAAGAGATCCACATCAAGACACATCATACTTAAAATGGTAAAAATTAAAGATAGAATTTTAAATGCCTCAAGGGGAAAACAACTTCTTATTCATAAGGGATACCTTATTAGACTACCAGCAGATTTTTCAGCAGATTTTCAGGTCATAAAGAAGTGATGTGATATATTCAAAGGGCTGGAAACAAAGACAAAGTGAAATTCTTCTAGCGAAGAATTTTCTACTTGACAAGGCTATCATTTAAAAATGAAGGGAGATTAAAAGTTTTAAAGACAAACAAAAACAGAAGGAACTCATCACTGGGGCACATGAGTGGCTCAGTCAGTTAACCATTTGACTTGATTTTGGCACTGGTTGTGATCTAACACTTAGTGAGATCAAACCCCACATTGGACTCACCTCTGATAGCACGGAGCCTGGTTGGGATTCTCTCCCTCTGCTTTTTCCCAGCTCATGTTCTCTCTCTCTCTCTCTCTCTCAAAATAAATAAATAAACTTTATAAAAGGAACTCAGGAACTCATCACCACTAAACCATCTTACAAGAAATGTTAAAGTGATTTCCTTAAGCTGAGAAGTAATAGCACTAATTATTAACAAGAAAACATATGAAAGTAAAAATATCACTGGAAATGGTAAATATATAGTAAATATAGTTGATCAATCATTTACATAGCAAGTATCAAATTTATAAGACAAAAGTAGAGGTAGGAGGCAAGATGGCAGAGAAGTAGGAAGCACCGTACATTTCACCTGCACTCATCTTTCAAACAGAGACGGCCTGAAGTCCTAGGACACTGAGCCACAGGAGTTTGGGAAGAGAAAGAGACAGAGTACACTGGGAAGGAAACCTCATAAGTGCGTGAGTGCAAACTGAGGAAGATAAAAGCGGGATGGGACCAGAGATACAGAGGGAGGGGAGGGAACCCGGCTTGCGTGCAGCTGCAGTGAGTGATTAACTGGCGAGTGGTGGTGAGCTACAGTGAGTCCAGGGGAAAGGAAAGAAAAGCTGAGATTGCTCATAGAACCATCCCTGAATAAGAGAAAAAAATCTCGGCTTGGAAAGACAGTGTTTTTTAGCTCTGGCTGGGGTGCTGACTTTAAACTAGGTGCCCTGGTCCCAGAAGGCACCAGGTATTACTGAACTGCCCTGTGCCCGGCACCATCCATGGCGGCAGCAGCCCGGTGAACCAGCAGCAACGCCTGCGGAGGCGGTCCCGGCCCCGGATGAAGCAGCAGTGGCGCCCGCAACATGGGCCCACTGAAGCGGTGGTAGCGGCGACCCGGTGAAGTGCCGCTGGTGCCCGGTGAAACGGTGGCGGCGGCATGAGCAAAAAGTTGCCTGCTGAAGCCGCGGCAGCCAGTAAAGCGATTGCAGCTGGGTGAGGCTGTGCAGACTCTATGGACCTGAAGTTGGTATGATCCCCAGATGCACTCGGATTGTATTGCTGCTTGATCCATGCGGATCTGAGGCTGTGGCACTTCCACCAACCTCCACTCAACCCCTGGCAACAGGGAAGCAGCGATTAGCAGAACTGTTAATGGAGATATAAAAAAGTCTCTCAGGAGTAATCAGACTAGATAGTTCCTCTAGATAACACCACATTCTTTCTCTCACCTCTCCAACCATATTCCACCCTTTAGCTCTTTGAAAAAAGCTTCTTATCCCTTCTGCCTGATCATTCTTACTCCAATTTTGCCTCATCTCTGCCCTATCATCTCTCCCTTTCTCTAACTCTTCAACAAGCACTATATACACCCAGCTATTTAATTGTAGCTGGGAAATCTGGTTATATGCTTTAAACCAATGGTTGTCTATCGGTTTTCTTCATTCTTCCTTTTCTTTCCTTCTTTTTGACTTTTTTACATATTTTTATTTTCTATCATTCGCCTACCCTCCTCCATCTTTTCTCATTACTTTTTAGTTTTCCCTCTTGGTTAGAGTGATTGTTGGATTTGTTTGTACGTTTGTGTCCCTCTGTTCCCTGTGTGTTTGTCGGTCTGTTTTCTTCTCCAGGGCTACCTCAAGAAACAAGTCAAAGTACACATGGTGAAGTGTCCCAAATACCACTATGAGTAGGAAAATAAAATAACCAAGGTTTCAACAAGAGAGACCAAGAGAGACCAATCAAATAACACTCTTCAAAAGGATAGGCCCTGGATAGTCAAAGAGTTGAACTGACCATCTGCACGACATATCATAGTGAAAATGGCAAAATATAAGGACAAAGAGAGAATTTTGAAAGCAGCTAGGGAGAAAAGGGCCCAAACATATAAAGGGAAACCTATCAGAGTGGTGACAGACCTATCTACTGAAACTTGGCAGCCCAGAAAGGAATGGCAGGAGATCTTCAATGTGATGAACAGAAAAAATAGGCAGCCAAGAATCCTCTATCCAGCAAGTTTGTCGTTCCAAATAGAAGGAGAGATAAAAGTCTTTCTGAATAAAAAAAAATTGAAAAAATTTGTCACCACTAAGCCAGCCCTACAAGAATTCATGTGGGGGACTCTCTGAGGGAAGTATTGCAAGGAACGAAGACACCAGAGATACCACCACAAGTATGAACCCCACAAAGGATACGATGACTCTAAACCCACATATTTCAATAATAACACTGAATGTAAATGGGCTGAATGCTCCAATCAAAAGACATAGGGTAGGAGAATGGACACAAAAACAAAATCCATCTATTTGCTGTCTACAAGAAATGCATTTTAGCCTGGAAGATTCCTTCAGATTAAAAGTAGGGGGATGGAGAAATATATATCATGCTAAGGGAAGTCAAAAGAAAGCTGGGTAGCTATACGTATATCAGACAAACTGGACTTTAAAGACAAGAACAAGGGATGAAGAAGGGCATTTTATAATAATTACTGGGTCCATCCACCAGGAAGAACTAACAATCATAAATGTCTATGTACCGAGTATGGTAGAACCTAAATATTTAAAATAATTAATCACAAACAGAAACAAGTTTCTAGATAAGAATGTGCTAATAACAGGGGACTTTAATACTCCACTTACAGCAATGGTAGATTAACCAGAGAGAAAATCACTAAAGAATCAATGGACTTGAATGACACAACGGACCAGATGGATCTGAAAGATATATTTAGAACTCTGCCACCTGAGGCCAAGGAATTCACTTTCTTCTCGTGTGTGCATGGCACATTCTCCAAGATAGATCACATACTAGGACATAAAGCAGCACTCAATACATATAAAAGAATTGAGATCATACCATGCACACTTTCAGATCATAATGCTTTGAAACTTGAAATCAATCACAGGAAGACATCTGGAAAACCTCCGAAAACATGGAGGTTAAAGAACACCCTACTAAAGAATGAATGGGCCAATCAAGCAATTAGAGAAGAAATTAAAAAATATATGGAAACAAATGAAAATGAAAATACAACAATCCAAACTCTATGGTACGCGGCGAAGGTAGTCCTAAGAGGAAAGTAGATTGGACTCCAGGACTATTTCAAGAAATTACAGAAAGCGCAAGTGCAAAATCTAACAGCTCACCTAAAAGAACTAGACGCAGAGCAACAATGGCACCCCAAACCCAGGAGAAGAAGAGAAATAGTAAAAATCAGAGCAGAAATAAACAACATAGAGACCAAAGAAACAATTGAACAGATCAATGAAACCAAGAGTTGGTTTTTGAAAAAATAAACAAAATTGACAAACCTCTAGCCAGGCTTCTCAAAAAGAAAAGAGAGACCACTCAAATAGACAAAATCATGAATGAAAATGGACTGATTACAACCAACCCCTCAGAAATACAAGCAATTATCAGGGAATACTATGAAAAATTATATGCCAACAAATTGGAAAACTTAGAAGAAATGGACAAATTCCTAAACACACACTCACTACCAAAATTCACACCGGAAGAGAGAGACAACCTAAACACACACGTAACAAGTGAGAAAATCGAATCAGTTATCAAAAACCTCCCAACAAATAAGAGCCCTGGGCCAGATGGCTTCCCTGGAGAATTCTACCAGACATTTAAAACAGAATTAATACCTATTCTTCTCAAGCTATTCCAAAAAATAGAAATCGAAGGAAAACTTCCAGACTCATTTTATGAAGCCAGCATCACACTGATTCCCAAGCCAGACAGAGATCCAGCAAAAAAAGAGAACTACAGGCCAATATCCTTGATGAATACGGATGCAAAAATTCTCAACAAGATCCTTGCAAATCGAATCCAGCAGCATATCAAAAGAATCATCCACCAAGATCAAGTAGGATTCATTCCTGGGTTACAGGGCTGGTTCAACATTCGCAAATCAATCAATGTGATTCATCATATCAATAAAAGAAAAGATAAAAACCATATGATCCTGTCAATAGATGCAGAAAAAGCATTTGACAAAATACAGCATCCCTTCTTAATAAAGACTCTCGAGAAAGTGGGGATAGAAGGAACCTACTTAAACATCATCAAAGCCATCTATGAGAAGCCTTCAGCTAACATCATCCTCAACGGGGAAAAACTCAGAGCTTTCCCCCTGAGATCACGAACACGACAGGGATGCCCACTCTCACCACTGCTGTTTAACATAGTGCTGGAAGTCCTAGCATCAGCCATCAGACACCAAAAAGAAATCAAAGGCATCAGAATTGGCAAAGAGGAAGTCAAACTTTCACTCTTCGCAGATGACATGATACTCTACATCGAAAACCCGACAGACGCCACCAGAAGCCTACCAGAACTGACCCAAGAATTTAGCCAAGTTGCAGGGTACAAAATCAACGTGCAGAAATCGTTTGCATTTTTATACACCAACAATGAAGCAACAGAAAGAGAAATCAAGAAACTGATCCCATTCACAATCGCACAAAAAGCCATAAAATACCTCGGAATAAACCTAACCAAGGATACAAGAGATCTGTATGATGAAAACTATAGAAAACTTATGAAGGAAATTGAAGAAGACACAAAGAAATGGAAATACATTCCATGCTCATGGATAGGAAGAATAAATATAGTTAAGATGTCATTACTACCTAAGGCACTCTACACATTCAATGCAATTCCAATCAAAATTGCACGAGCATACTTCTCAAAACTAGAACAAACTATCCAAAAATTTGTATGGAACCACAAAAGACCCCAAGTAGCCAAAGTAATACTAAAGAATAAAACCAAAATGGGAGGTATCACCATCCCAGACTTTAGCCTCTACTACAAAGCTGTCATCATCAAGACAGTATGGTATTGGCACAAAAACAGACACATTGACCAACAGAACAGAATTGAAAACTCAGAAGTGGATCCCAAAGTGTACAGCCAACTAATCATTGACAAAGCAGGAAAGAGTATCCAATGGAAAAAAGACAGCCTCTTAAACAGATGGTGTTTGGAGAACTGGACAGCAACATGCAGAAGAATGAAATTAGATCGTTTTTTCACACGATTCACAAAAATAAACTCGAAATGGATGAAGGACCTGACCATGAGACAGGAAACCATCAAAACCCTAGAGGAGAAAGTACAAATAATCTCCTTGACCTCCACCACAGCAATTTTGTACTTGACACATCCCCAAAAGCAAAAGAATCAAGTGCAAAAATAAACCATTGGGACCTCATCAAGATTAAAAGCTTCTGCACCACAAAGGAAACAACCCACAAAACTAATAGGCAACCAATGGAATGGGAAAAGATAGTTGCAAATGACATATCAGATAAAAGGTTAATATCCAAAATTTATAAAGAACTCACCAAACTCCACAACTGAAAAACAAACAACCCAGAGAAGAAATGGGCAGAAGATATGAACAGACACTTCTCCAAAGAGGACATCCAGATGGTCAACAGAAACATGAAACGTTGCTTAGCATCCCTCCTCATCAGGGAAATACAAATCAAAACCACACTGAGATACCACGTCACGCCGTCAGTGTGGCTAAAATGAGCAAATCAGAGAACTTGAGATGCTGGCGAGGAAGTAGAGAAATGGGCACCCTCCTACACTGTTGGTGGGAATCTAAACTGGTGCAGCCCCTCTGGAAAAGAGTGTGGAGCCTCCTCAAAAAGTTAACAATGGAACTCCCCTATGACACAGCAATAGCACTGCTAGGAATTTACCCAATGTATACAGCAGTGCTGATGCATAGGAGCACATGTACCCCAATGTTCATAGCAGCACTCTCAACAATAGCCAAAACATGGAAAAAGCCTAAGTGTCCATGAACATACGAATGGATCAAGAAGATGTGGTTTATCAGGGCGCCTGGGTGGCTTAGTCGGTTAAGTGTCCGACTTTCGCTTAGGTCATGATCTCGCGGTTCGTGGGTTCGGGCCCCGCATCGGGCTCTGTGCTGACAGCCAGCTCAGAGCCTGGAGTCTGTTTCAGTCTGTGACTCCCTCTCTCTCTGACCCTCCCCTACTCACGCTGTCT
Organism: Proteles cristata cristata; assembly: GCA_017311185.1. Taxonomy (NCBI): domain Eukaryota; kingdom Metazoa; phylum Chordata; class Mammalia; order Carnivora; family Hyaenidae; genus Proteles; species Proteles cristata. The sequence continues at coordinate 37,724 of JAESUZ010005006.1, read as the reverse complement.
CTCTCTCTCTCCTAGAAATAAATAAAACATTTAAAAAATTAAAAAAAGAAGATGTGGTTTATCTATATGAAGGAATACTACATGGCAATGAGAAAAAATGAAATCTGGCCATGTGTAGCAACATGGATGGACCTTGAGGGTGTTATGCTGAGCGAAATAAGTCAGGCAGAGAAAGACAAATACCATATGATTGCATATATAGGAGGATTAGGAGGAACTTAACGGAGGACCGCAGGGGAGCAGAAGGGGGGAAATAGTGGGGGAGAGGGAGAGAGGCAAACCATGAAAGACTCATGAATACTAAGAACAAACTGAGGACTGATGGGTGTATGGGGAAAAGGGCGAGATGTGCATGGAGGAAGGCACTTGTGGGGATGAGCACTGGCTGTTATATGGAAACCAACGTGACAATAATCCATTTGGGGAAAAAAAAGGAAACAGAAAAAGACAAAAAAAATTCAAAAATTATAAAATAAAATTACAAATATGTAAAAAAAATTTTTTTAAATCTCATCTTGCTTTTGTCCCCGAGTGGCTAAGTGGTCTGCACTCCTGATGAGTTCCATCAGACAATATAGCTACCACAAACATCTTTAAATAAATCATCTTAAAAATCTAAAGGAAAGCAGGCTTGCAGCAACATTTCTTTTACAGACGACTTTCGTGAAACGTCTTATTTGTCTACAACTAAAAGTGCCTGTTTTACTAATCGGAGTAAAAGGAAAATAAAAATAAAGGAAGAAATTTTAAAAAATAAAAGACAAAAGTAGTAAAATTAACTAAAACTGTAATAATTGTTTAAGGGATCCATAAAATAAATATATATAAAATGTGTTATTAAAAAATAGGAAATGTATCAATGGGAGTAAAATGTAAAGTTTTGGAATGTGTTCATATTTAAGTTCCTTTCACCTTAAAATGTACTGTTAGGGGTGTCTGGGTGGCTTAGTCAGTTAAGCACCAGACTCTTGATTTCTGCTCAGGTCATGATCTCATTGTCATGAGAAAGAGCCCTGCATTGGGATCTTTACTGGGTGTGGAGCCTGTTCAATATTCCCTCTTTCCCTCTCTTTCTGCCCCTCTCCTTATCTCTCTCATATGTGCTCTCGAAAGAAAGCAAGGCAGCAAGCAAGCAAGCAAGCAAGCAAGAAAGGAAAAAAGAAAGAAAGATCAGTCAAATAAAATAGCATCATACATATATATATATATATATATGATGCTATATGGGAACTTCAAGATAATCACCAAGCAAAACTTTACAGTAAATACATTTAAAAACTGAGAAAGCCATCAAACCACAAGGGAGGAGAGAAGGAGAAGAAGAAAGGAACAGAAGGAAAGTACAAAAACATCCATAAAACAATTAACAAAATTGCAATAAGTACATACTAATTAATAATTATGTTATATGTAAATGGACTAAATTCTTCGATCAAAAACCATATAATGTTTCAATGAGCTAAAAAAAAGACACATCTATGTATTATTTACAAGGGACTCACTTTAGAAATAATGACACACAGTCATGGAAAGTGAAAGAATGGAAAAAGATATTCCATATATATAAAAACAAAATTTTAAAAAAATTAAAAGGAAACATTAAAGAAATAAAGTCAGATAAACAATTAACTTTACACCTAAAGGAACTGAAAAACGAAGAACAAAGTTCCAAATTAGTAGAAGAAGAAAATAATTAATATCAATGGAAATAAATAGAGACTGAAAAATCAATAGAAATGTCAATAAAACAAAGAGCTGGTTCATTGAAAATATAAACGAAATTGACAAACCATTAGTTAGACTCACTATGAAAAAGTAGAGTTGTCTCAAATAAAATCAGAAATGGAAAGTAGGAAAGTTAAAACGGATAACACATAACTACAAAGGTTCATTAAAAACTACTCTAAACAATATATGCCAAGAAATTGGACAACCTAGAAAAATTTAATATATTCCTAGAAACATGCAATCTTCCAAAACTGAATCATAAATAGAAAATCTGAATAGATTTATTTCTATTAAGGAGAGTGAATAACCAAAGTCTTTCTCCAAAATTGAAGCCCTGAACCAGATAGCTTTACTGATGAGTTCTAACAAACATTCAAAGATTTACTACCTCTCCTAAACCTGTTCCAAAATACCAAAGTAGAGGAAATGCTTCCAAATTACTTTTATAAGATCACCATTACCCTGACGCTAGAACCAGAAAAAAAGGCCACAAAAAAGAAGATTAGGAGTCAATATTCCTGATAAATATAGATGTAAAAATCATCAACAAAATATTAGCAAACTAAATTTAAAAAATATATTAAGGGAATCATACACCATGATTAAGTGGGATTTATTTCAGGAATGCAAGAATGGTTTAAAACCCATTTTCAATCATTGTGATATTAACAAAATGAAAGATAATCATATCATCATCTCAACCAATGCAGGTAAAGCATTTGACAAAATTCAACATCGTGATAAAAACTCCCAACAAAGTAGTTATAAAAGGAATGTACCTCAACATAATAAAAATAATATATGTCAAACCACCAGCTAATCTCATACTCAATGGTAAAAAACTGAAGGATTTTCATCTAAGATCGGGAACTACACAATGATGCCTACTCTTACTACTTTTATTCAACAATAGGAAGCCCTAAAGACAGCAATATAATAAGAAAAAGAAATAAAAGACATCCAAATTGGGAAAGAAATAAAACTCACAATTTATAGATGGCATGTTATTATATATAAAAAATTATTTTTTTTAATTTTTAAAAATGTTTTTTATTTTTATTTTTAAGAAAGGGGAGAGATAGATCATGAGTGGAAGAGGGGTAAAGAGGGAGACACAGGATCCAAAGCAGGCTCCAGGCTTTGAGCCGTCAGTACAGAGCTCAGTGCAGGACTCGAACTCATAAACTGTGAGATCATGACCTGAGTTGAAGTCAGTGCTCAACTGACTGAACCACCCAGGCACTCCAATATTTTATATAGAAAATTCTAACATCTACAACAAAAGGAATGTTGGAACTAAGCAATATATTCAATAAAGTTGCTAGATACAGAAATCTATGCTGTTTCTCTGCACTAGTAATGAACTATCTGAAAGGAGATTTAAGGAAGCAACCACATTTGGAATGGCACCAAAAAATAAAAATAAAATAAAATACCTAGGAATAAATTTATCCAAAGAGGTGAAATCCATGTACATTGAAAACTGTAAGGCATGAAAAAAGAAATTGAAGAAGACAGAAATAATGAAAAGAAATTGAAGAAGACACAAATAATGAAAAGATATTCTGTGTTCATAAATTGGAAGAATTAATATTGCTAAAATCCCATACTACTCAAAGCAATCTACAGATTAAATGGAATGCCTATCAAAATACCAATAGTATTTTTTTTCACAGAACTAGAACAAATAATTCTAAAATTTGTATGAAACCACCAAAAAAACCCCCCAAATATTCAATGTAATCTTGAGAAAGAACAAAACTGGAGGTATCCCATTTCCTGATTTCAAACTACACTACAAAGCTATAGTAATCAAAACTGTATAATATTGTCATAAAAAGAGACACATGATCAATTGAACAGAATAGAGTGCCCAGAAATAAACCTACATATATATGGACAATTAATATATGACAAAGAAACCAGGAATGTAGGATGGAGAAAGAATAATCTATGCATTAATGGTGCTGGAAAAACTTAACAGTCACATGCAAAAAAATGAAACCAGACCACTCTCTTACCCTATACACAAAAATTAACTCAAATGGATTAAAGATTTGAATATAAAACCTTGAAACCATAAAATTTCTAGAAGAAAACATAGGTGGGTAATTCCTTGACATTGGTCTTAGCACTATATTTGTGTATCTGATGTCAAAGGCAAGGGAAAGAAAAGCAAAAATAAACAAACGGGGCTATTTCAAACTACTTCATTCTACACAATGAAGGGAATCATGATCAAAATGAAAAGGCAACCCACTGAATGGGAGAAGATATTTGCAAATTATATATTTGAAAATGGGTTGATATAAAAAATATATAAACAACTCATACAACTGAACAATCAAAACCAAACAACCTTACTTAAAAATGGGCAGATTGAGGGGCGCCTGGGTGGCTTAGTCGGTTAAGCTTCCGACTTTCGCTTAGGTCATGATCTCGCGGTTGTGGGTCTCGAGCCCCGCGTCGGGCTCTGTGCTGACTGCCAGCTCAGAGACTGGAGCCTCTTTCGGTCTGTGACTCCCCTCTCTCTGACCCTCCCCTGCTCACGCTGTCTCTCTCTCTCTCCTAGAAATAAATAAAAAACATAAAAAAAAAATTAAAAAAAAAATGGGCAGATTGGGGCGCCTGGGTGGTTCAGTCAGTTAAGCGTCTGATTCTGCTCAGGTCATGATCTCACGGTTCGTGGATTCAAGCCCCGCGTTGGGCTCTGGGCTGACAGCCAGCTCAGAGCCTGGAGCCTGTTTCAGATTCTATATCTCCCTCTCTCTCTGACCCTCCCCTGCTTACTCTCTTTCTCTCTCTCTTTCTCTTTCAGAAATAAATAAAACATTAAAAAATATTTTTTTTATGTTTGTGAATACCTTTGAAATCTCAGAATTCTGATTCATTAGAAATATTAGTGTCATGTAACCAAGTACTTAGCTGTTTCCCAAGGAAATTTTTTAAGAAAATAAAATTCTAACCTATAAAGGGATTATCCCAAATAAAATACTATTTTTTAAAAAATTCCAAATAAGTAATTGTTTTAAAATTGTTCCTCCACATTTCTACAAACAACCCCAAATAAGAGACTGTTTTTTGCTTTAGGGAAACAATTCCTCCACAATCTAGGCAAAAAGCAAGACCCTAAATATAACTGGCTGGATAACTCCAACCTCAAATTAGGGTTCTTCAAAAAGAGGAGTTAAAATATACAGCCTCAGGATTTCTGGATCACTTAGGTTTTACATGAAAATTTTTCACACTGAATTTGACTTCTATGTGCCTTCTTGAGTTTAAAAATCTATTTACCCCTAACAGTGTATGTATTTTACTCACCAGTGTCACTTTTACCTAACTGCCCTTTTGACCTATGACAAATATGTTCTCAGTTCCTTATCTCACATTAAGATAAATGTATCCATAACTACTGGAAGTGTTACCAATCCAAGAATATTTTATTCTAATAAAATCAAAGCCCAGTGTTTAGAAACAAAATTATGGAGTTTCAAGCTTTAGCCTCCCTGTAAGCATTGATCTTATTCCCAGTCCCTGAACCATATCTTTCAAGTGTGTCACTTAAAAAGTTTACTGATAAGACCAACCCTTCAAAACAAGACATATCAGTTTCCCTTAACTTTTTTTTTTATTCTGTACCCTGCTTATTGTTGTTTAATATTTGATAAGAGATTAATTACTTTAGATTTTTTCCATTAATAGTTCAATACACATTATCTTTTATGGAATTGAACAAGTTTGCTTCAGAGTTAGTGGACAAATACATATTATAGCTATTTGCTATCAATGAACTTATACTATCACTGCTCATGGAAATTGCAGAAAACTTGCTGAAGAGACTTGAGGAAATTATATGCAGTATAATATAGTGGGTACAGGCTTGGATGTTGAAATCAGACACACCAAGATCAAAACTAGATCATTGGCCCTCATGGGCGGTATGATGTTAAACAAATAATTTTAAGCCTTTTATTCTCATGGGAGGGTTGGATAAAGTAACGTATATAAAGTCCTGTACAAATAGTAAAGACTCTGTGAGTGTTAACAAAAGTAAAACCAAAATAACCCAATGAAAACTTTAGAGTGCACCTAAGGCATTTCATAGCCTCATTGAGAAGTAGATTGTATCATTTATCATTTAAACATTACTTTCCACAGCTAAAATTATACTTTATAAAATAAAGAATTTACATAATGACTACAGCAGACTGCAACACAGACCCTAAAGCTAAATTCCCCTGGTTTTACATGTTTGAATTTTTCAATAAATTTTCTGTGTCAGAACTCTGCCAATGTTTGTGCCAGTCATATGCTAAACTTATTGGTTCAGTTTTGTTTTCTTGATCATTTATTCAATAAATAAATATCTGTCTAACATCTACTATTTACCATGACTTTTATTTGTGACTACTATAAAGTTGCTTAAGATATTGCTTCTGCTTTCAAAGTTTGCACACGTTTAGGAGAAGAGGCAGATGTGTAAATAACTGATAATAATAAAAAGAATAAAAAGTTATATGTACACAAATAACTTACCATAGAAACTATAAGTGACAAATGTCATAAAACAGTTTGAGATGATTCATGATAAGAATAAGTTTGGAACAGTAAGATTCATAGCATTCATCTCATGTATAATATTGAGATGATAAAGTAAAACGTAGGTTTCTTACTCATAGTGGGATATAATAAAGCCAGATTGTGCTTTGCCACTTACTGATATGATTATGAGCCCTAGTATTCTCTGCTCTAAATTGGGTAAATAAAATTTTCATTTAAATATTTGAGGCCTTGTTCTTTCAACTGACAAATATTTATTAAATCCTTATTCTGACAGGCAGTGTGGTAAGTGCTGAATTAAATAAGACTGTAAAAAATGCACTAGATACATGGCAGGCTTTCAATAAAAGACAACTATATAAGGGGAGGTCTTGAGTAGTAATAATATATTAGTAATAATAACAGGTATAATTTATTGAATATTTTCTATGTGATGAATGTGATTTCACTTTTGAATACTGATAATGACCAAAGAAGATAGTACATGTATCTGAGAGGCTAGTCTAGCACATACCTTCATTATTTGGAAATGTTTCAAAAACTTCTAATGCCAAAATTAATATATTTATCATATTAATATATTATTAACATATAATATATTAGATTAATATAATTGTATATTTATAATACATAATAACATTAACATATACATTATATTGTATTTGATATAACTATAATGCATGTAATAGTTTTATATTAAAATAAAATTAATGTTAATATATTAATAATATTTATAATGTGTTAATGTACTTCTTGATATTGTATAATATATTAAATAATATACTTGTATCATTGACATATCAATAATATAGAGTTATAATATTTACAATATAAATATTAATATTTCCTTTATATGATTGAGTTAACAGAAAGATGAACATTTCTCCCTAAAGTAACATAGACTAGCTTGCTGAAGCACTAAGTGAAACATTAGTTTGGTGAAGCCGAGCCTAACATTTCTTCTAAGGAAACATGCTGCTTTTGATAAATACAATTTTTAGCCTTTTAACTAAAGACACAGATTCAATGATTTGGCTATTGTTGAAAGCACTCCTATAAGCATCGGGGTACAAGTGCCCCTATGAATCAGCACTCCTGTATGCTTTGGATAAACTCCTAGTAGTGCTATTGCTGGGTTTTAGGGTAGTTCTATTTTTAATTTTTTGAGGAACCTTCACACTCTTTTCTAGAGTGACTGCACCAGTTTGTATTCCCACCAACAGTGCAAGAGGGTTCCCATTTCTCCACATCCTTGCCAGCATCTATAGTCTCCTGATTTGTTCATTTTAGCCACTCTGACAAGCATGTGGTGGTACCTAGTGTGATTTTGATTTGTATTTCCTGATGATGAGTGACGTTGAGCATATTTTCATGTGTCTGTTGCCATCTGGATGTCTTCTTTGGAAAAGTGTCTATTAATGTCTCCTGCCCATTTCTTCACTGGATTATTTGTTTTATGGTTGTGGAGTTTTCATACATTCTTTATAGATTTTGGATATTAATCCTTTATCTGATATGCATTTGCACCTATCTTCTCCCATTCTGTTGGTTGCCTTTTAGTTTTGTTGACTGTTTCCTTTGCAGTGCAGAAGATTTTTATCTTGATGAGATCCCAATAGTTCATTTTTGCTTTTATTTCCCTTGCCTTCAGAGACATGTCGAGTCGGAAGTTGCTGTGGCTAAGGTCAAAGAGGTTGTTGCCTGTTTTCTCCTCTAGCTTTTGATGGTTTCCTGTCACACATTTAGGTCTTTCATCTGAATCATTCGAAGAGCCCAAATGTCTATCAACTGATGAATGGATAAAGAAGATGTGATTTATATATACAATGGAATAATACTTAGCAATGACAAAGAATAAAATCCTACCATTTACAACAACGTGGATGGGATTTTAGGGTACTATGCTAAGTAAAGTAAGTCAGTCAGAGAAAGACAGATATCATACATTTTTATGCATATGTGGAACTTGAGAAACTTAACAGAAGACCAAGGGGGATATTAAAGGGAAAAATAGTTTCAAACAGAGAGGGAAACAAACAGAGAGGGAGGCTCTTAAATACAGAGAACAAACTGAGGATTGATGGGGGTCGTGGGGGAGAGGGGAAAAGGTTTGATGGGCATTGAGGAGGGCACTTATTGGGATGAGCACTGGGTGTTGAATGTAAGCAATGAATCATGGGAATTTACACACAAAACAAGGAGCACACCGTATACACTGTATGTAGGCTAACTTGAAAATAAATTATATTTTAACAAAGGGAGGGAGAAGACACATGGTGAGAAGATGGTCATGTAACAGTGGAGGCAGAGATTGGAGTATGTATCCTCTAGAAAAGGAATGCCTGGGGCTACCAGAAGGTCAAAGTAAGGAAGGATCTTTTCTTATTTTTTGTTTTTTTAAATAGTTTATTGTCAAGTTGGTTTCCATATAACACACAGTGCTCATCTCTACAAGTGCTCTCCTCCATGCCCATCACTCCCCTTCCCCTCCACCTCACTGGCATCAGCCCTCAGTTTATTCTCAGCATTCAAGAGTCTCTCATTATTTGCCACCCTCCCTCTCCCAATATATTTCCCCTTCGTCTCCCCCACGGTCCTCCGATAAGTTCCTCCTAATCCCTCTATACGTTCAAATATATGGTATTTGTCCTTCTCTGCCTGACTTATTTCTCTCAGCATAACACCCTAAAGGTCCATCCATGTTGCTACACATGGCCAGATTTCATTCTTTCTCATTGCCATGTAGTATTCCATCGTATAGATAAACCACATCTTCTTGATTCATTCGTCCGTTGATGGACACTTAGGCTCTTTCCATGTTTTGGCTATTGTTGAGAGTGCTGCCATGAACATTGGGGTACATGTGACCCTATGCATCAGCACTCCTGTATCCTTCGGTAAATTCCTAGCAGTGCTATTGCTGGGTCCTAGGAGAGTTCTACTGTTAATTTTTTGAGGAATCTCCACATTGTTGTCCAGAGGGGCTGCACCAGTTTCCATTCCCACCAGAAGTGTAGGAGGGAAATGTGCCCATTTCTCCACATCCTCGCCAGCATCTAGAGTTCCCTGATTTGCTCATTTTAGCCACTCTGGCTGGCGTGAGGGGGCGTCTCAGTGTGGTTTTGATTTGTATTTCCCTGATGAGGAGGGGTGCTGAGCATCATTTCATGTGTCTTTTGGCCATCTGGATGTCCTCTTTTGAGAAGTGTCTGTTCATATCTTCTGACCATTTCTTCAATGGATTGTTTGTTTTTCAGGTGTGGAGTTTGATGAGTTCCTTATAGATTTTGAATACTAGCCCTTTACCTGATATGTCATTTGCAACTATTTTTTCCCATTCCATCGGCTGTCTATTAGTTTTATGGATTGTTTCCTTTGCTGTGCAGAAACTTTTAATCTTGATGAGGTACCAATAGTTCATTTTTGCTCTTGATTCCCTTGCCTTAGGGGATGGGTCAAGTAAGAAATTGCTGCAGTTGAGGTCAAGGAGGTTGTTTCCTACTTTCTCCTTTAGGGTTGTCATGGTTTCCTGTCTCACATTCAGGTCATTTATCCATTTTGAGTTTGTTTTTGTGTATGGTGTGAGAAAATGATCTAGTTTCATTCTTCTACATGTTGCTGTCCATGTTGCTCCCAGCAACATCGGTTAAAGAGGCTGTCTTTTTTCCATTGGATACTCTTTCATGCTTTGTCAAAGATTAGGTGGCTGTATACTTTTGGGTCCAATTCTGAGTTATGTATTCTATTCCATTGGTATATGTGTCTGTTTTTGTGCCAATACCATACTGTCTTGATGATGACAGCTTTGTAGTAGAGGCTAAAGTCTGGGATGGTGATATCTCCCGTTTTGGTTTTCTTCTTCAATATTACTTTGGCTATTCGGGGTCTTTTGTGGTTGCATACAAATTTGAGGATAGTTTGTTCTAGTTTTGAGAAGAATGCTGGTTTAATTTTAATTGGGATTGCATTGAATGTGTAGATAGCTTTGGGTAGTAATGACATTTTAACTATATTTATTCTTCTAATCCATGAGCATGGAATGTTTTTCCATTACTTTGTGTCTTCTTCAATTTCTTTCATAAGCTTTCTATAGTTTTCATCATACAGATCTCTTATGTTTTTGGCTAGGTTTATTCCTTGGTATTTTATGTTTGTTTGTTTTTTTTTTTTCAATTGTGAATGGGATCAGTTTCTTGATTTCTCTTTCTGTTGCTTCATTGTTGGTGTATAAAAATGCAACCGGTTTCTGTACGTTGACTCTGTACTCTGCACATCTGCTGAATTCATGGATCAGCTCTAGGAGGCTTTTGGTGGAGTCTGTCGGGTTTTCTATGTAGAGTATAATGTCATTTGCGAAAAGTGAATGTTTGACTTCTTCTTGGCCAATTCTGATGCCTTTGATTTCCTTTTGTTGTCTGATGGCTGATGCTAGGACTTCCAGCACTATGTGAAACAACAGTGGTGAGAGTGGACATTCCTGTCGTGTTCCTGATCTCAGGGGGAAAGCTCTCCGTTTTTCACCATTGAGGATAATATTAGCTGAGGGCTTCTCATAGATGGCTTTTGTGATGTTTAAGTAGGTTCCTTCTATCCCGACTTCCTCTAGAGTCGTTATTAAGAAGGGATGCTGTATTTTGTCAAAAAATTTTTTTGCATCTATTGACAGGATCATGTGGTTTTTATCTTTTCTTTTGTTGATGTGATGTATCACATTGATTGATTTGCGAATATTGAACCAGCCCTGTAACCCAGGAGTGAATCCCACTTGATCTTGTTGAGGATGTTTGCATCTGTATTCATCAAGGATATTGGCCTGTACTTCTCTTTTTTTTGCTGGATCTCTGTCTGTCTTGGGAATCTAAGTGATGCTGGCTTCGTAAAATGAGTCTAGAAGTTTTCTTTCAATTTCTATTTTTTGGAATAGCTTGAGAAGAATGGGTATTAATTCAGTTTTTTTTTTAATTTTTTAATAATGTTTTATTTGTTTCTAGGAGAGAGAGAGAGAGAGAGAGACAGCGTGAGCAGGAGAGGGTCAGAGAGAGAGGAGTCACAGACTCCGAAACAGGCTCCAGCCTCTGAGCTGGCAGTCAGCACAGAGCCCGATGCGGGGCTCGAACCCACGAACCGCGAGATCATGATCTAAGCGAAAGTCGGACGCTTAACCGACTAAGCCACCCAGGCGCACCCCTTAATCCAGTTTTAAATGTCTGATAGAATTCCCCTTGGAAGCCATTTGGCCCAGGGCTCTTATTTGTTGAGAGATTTTTGATAACTGATTCAATTTCTTCACTAGTTATGGGTATGTTCAGATTTTCTATTTCTTCCTCTGTGAATTTTGGTACGGTGTGTGTGTTTAGGAATTTGTCCATTTCTTCTATGTTGTCCATTTGTTGGCATATAATTGTTTATAGTATTCCCTCGAATCTGCTTTTATTCCTGAGGTTTGTTTGTTTAAGTCCATTTTCATTCATGATTTTGTCTATTTGAGTGCTCTCTCTTTTCTTTTTGAGAAGCCTGGCTAGACGTTTGTCAATTTTGTTTATTTTTTCAAAAAACCTCTCTTGGTTTCATTGATCTGTTCAATTGTTTCTCTGGTTTCTGTATTGTTTATTTCTGCGCTGATTTTTATTATTTCTCTTCTTGTGGGTTTGGGGTGCTCCTGTTGCTCTCCCTCTAGTTCTTTAGGTGAGCTGTAAGATTTTGTACTTGTCGTTTTTCTAATTTCTTGAAATAGGCCTGGAGTGCAATGTACTTTCCTCTTAGGACTGCCTTTGCCGCATCCCATAGAGTTTGGATTGTTGTATTTTCATTATCATTTGTTTCCATATATTTTTAAATTTCTTCTCTAATTGCCTGATTGGCCCTATAACATCCATGTTTTTAGAGGTTAATGAACTTAATGAAACATAACAAGGTGCTTAAAAATCATCTTGAATATTTGTTATATACATAGTTATTTAACCTTGCTCCTTAGTGGGTCTGTGGTGTATCTGAAGAATCCCTACTTTTATTAAGCATTCCTGATTATTCTAAAGTAGGGTTCTATGAATACTTAATTTATAAATAAATGAAATAGGGTAACTAAAGCCAAAGTAATTCAGGAATTTTGAATTATTTTGCAATGAAAATCTACATTGATGATAACATTCATATCCCATACATATAAATAAATAACTTATAGAGCATAGCATATTTTATGCTAAAATAGATTAAGTCAGTTATGAGTAAAATAAATTGTTTACTGAAATAAATATATCATATTTTGAATTTGATGTATTAGCTGTTGAATTAAATATATCATCTTCTGTATTAGATACATCATGCATTAAGTTATATCATCTGCTGAAGTAGATGTCCTGCTTGATTCTGATATATCATTTCTTGAACTAGAACAAACATTCTAGATTAGATATATACTTTGTTGAAACTAATATACAATACACTAAATCAAAATTATCACCCACTATTTCATGGGTATTGAAATGAATCTACGTTCAGTTTGCAAGTATCTTTAAAGAAATACTGCATGCTCTGACTTGTTATTATTTCACATTTTGCTTAAGAAGTCCCTAGAAACTTTCATTTACTGTTATTCCTTTAATAATTTAATCAATTTTTTTCTACATGTATTTTTAAGGCCGCTACTTATCAGGAAAAAGAGGAATAATACCTCTGAATGAATTATGGAGATCTATATTTTCAGCTATGGAATATAAAGAAATGAAACATTTACTAAATTCTATTTACCAGAGCTACTTCTGCATCATGTACAGAACATATCTAAAATGCAGAAAATAAGGGACACCTTGGGTGGCTCAGTTGGTTAAACGTCTGACTGCAAATTTCGACTTAGGTCATAATCTCTTGTGTCGTGAGTTCCCGGCCCCAAATTGCACTCTGTGCTGACAGCGTGGAGCCTGCTTAAGATTCTTTCTCTTCCTCTCTTTTCCTCCCCTCTCTGCCCCCCTTATTCATTCTCTCGACCCCTGTCTCTATCTCTCAAAATAGATAAATAACCTTTTAAAAACTTAATAAAGTACAGAAAATGGTAATAAACTTGTCAGTAACCTGTTTAATGAGATCTATTTAAAGTAGTGATATTTTGGTGATCTGTAAAGATCCTCTATGTAGGGTTGTGACTGTTTTAAAACAGATTGAATGAAAATGTTATTATTTAATCAATATATTAAATACATAGATGTCTTTTTCATGTGGTGAAATTCATATTTTAAATAATTGCAATTGTAAATTCAGACCTACTGCATTAGGTCAAAATATAATCTATGCAAATGTATGGTGTTATACTTAATGACCTTCCAATTATCTAGACTACCTAAGCTTAGCATGAATCTCAATAACAACCTATTATTCTTTATGATATTTGCAGAGTATATGGATCAACTGGTGTATTTAAATGAATTATTATAAAATATTTTCTCAAATTTAATACCTGCTATATAATTATTCTGTCACAGACAATATCTAATACTTTGATTTCTTTGTAAACTATTTTAAAACTTTACTTTAGGAGCATTTGGGTGGCTCAGTCAGTTGAGCATTCAACTTTTGATTTCAGCTCAAGTCATACTCTCACTGTTCATGAGATTGAGTCCCAGATGGGGCTCTGCAGAGCTGACAGTGCAGCTCCTGCTTCGGATTCTCTCTCTCCCTCTCTCTCTGCTCCTCTGCCACTCATTCTCTCTCTTTCTCAAAAATAAAATAGGGTTGCCTGGCTGGCTCAGTTGCTTGGGTATCTGGCTTCGGCTCAGGTCATGATCTCACAGTTCATCAGTTTGATCCCCACACAGATCTTTGTGCTGACAGCTCAGAGCCTGGAGCCTGCTTTCTGTGTCTCTGTCTCTCTCTGTCCTTTCCTTCTTCATGTTATGTATCTCTCTATACATCAGAAATAAATGAACTTTAATAAATAAATTATATTTTACTTAGGTTATCTCTCTATAAATGTGAGAATAATTACTGTTCCCTCATCTTCCCTTAATTGATTCCATAAATGAACTTTAATTTCACCATAACTCTATCTTTCTTTCTAGAAATATCCTTCAAGCCTATGGGTTTTCTGAGCCCCTGTTATATTCCTTCAAAACTAATACTAAATCTATATCAAGATTATGGGAATCCAGAGGCATTGAAAGATGAAGACCAAAAGCATTAGTGGAGGGGCTCCTGGGTGGCTCAGTCTGTTAAGCATTCAACTTTTGATTTCAGTTAAGGCTGTGATCTCATGGTTATGAGATGGAGCTCTGTGTCAAGCCCTGCTCATGCTGTCTCTAAGGTTCTCTCCCTCTATCTCTACCTCTCCTCCACTTGTGCTATTTCTCTCTCTCTTTCTGTCTTTCTCTGTCTTTCTCTCTATCATCTCTCTCTCTCAAAAAAAAAAAAAACCATCAGTGGAAATATTCCCCCACTCTTGTGGGGTTTATTCGCTAGGAATAGCAACAGAGTAGATAGTATATAATCTACCTAGACTTGAAATAAAATACAGAAAAAAGCTGACATAGAAAGGAGTAAATCAGTCAAACTTAAGATAAACATTCAGATCCATACCTGTAATGCTTTTCCCTTGTTAAAATTCCTCTTAAAAGAAAATCACATCTTTGATATAATCATTGCACTTTTTTATCCCATTCTTTAACACTAGAGGTTAACTTTGAAGTTATGTATGAACAAGGTGTTTGAAATTCCTGAATTCCCAGAAGATAGAGTACTGCAAAATACATAAGCATAATGATATGTCAGTTGGGAAATGCATCTGAGTAAGTAGAAAATGTAGCTCCCAATGGAGGACACATAACTACATAACTGTCTGTGGTCACTTAACCATCTATTAAATGGAATTATAAATCAATCTCTTTTAAACACTGTAGAATGCTATGAAGATTAATTAATTTCTATTAGGTACAGATTTTGAAGACTTAGAAGATAATGGGGGAGGTATGTATGTACAAGGACTACTTTTAAAAATTACATGGCAGAAATAATAAAACAGCATCACAAAGCTTCAGTTGAAAAATCAAGTTTTTGGGGCGCCTGGGTGGCTCAGTTGGTTAAGTGTCTGACTTTGACTTAGTTCATGATCTCACGATTCATGGGTTCAAGCCCCGCATAGGGCTCTGTGCTGACAGCTAGCTCAGAGCCTGGAACCTGTTTCAGATTCTTTATCTCCCTCTCTCTCTGACCTTCTCCTGCTTTCTTTCTCTCTCTCTCAGAAATAAATAAAACATTTAGAAAAAGAAAAATCAAGTTTTTATAAATTCTATTACTCTGTTTCCTTGAATTATTATTAAATTCCTCATCTTAATTTGTAATGAGAGAGAGTATTTATTGAGACTGAAAGAGCACCTGTGGACTCATTGTCAGAGAGCAAGATGGTATGTGGTAAAAGACAAGGCTGGAGAAATATGGAAAGAATAGTTAAATGAGGTCTTAGAAGGCATGTTTAAAGATATAGCTCTTTTAGCCTAAGGAGTAAATGAAAGTAATTGAAAGGTTTTACACAGAAAAATTAGATTTGCATTTTACAAATCTCACTTGCAGTGTGGAAAGTTGATTTGTGGTAGATAAGATTAAAGTGAAATTAAGTAGGAAATCATTTCAGTAATTTAGGTGAGGGGTGAAGGGGAATTTGTCTTGGATTTTACTATTGGGAATAATTAAAAGTATGCCAAATATTAGTTTTCTTGAATCAAGAGAGTTAACGTTATCAGGTACAGGAAGAACATGAAGACAGAAATAGATTGACAAAGTTCTTAAATTAGTGTGGACAGTTGGGTCATTCATATTCATTACAATGTAAATAAATAAACAAGTCAAAAGAGAGTGATACCTGGGCCAATGGTGACAGATTTACATGAAACAAAAATTATGACTAATCTAATACTGAGAAATTGACACCCATAAGAAATGAGAAGGCAAAAAAAAAACAAAAACAAAAACATCTACTTAATTAAAAAGGTGAGATTAAATGACACAGATATATAGTAATATAACAGCAAATTTAATAAGTATAAATGGAACATATTTTTTTTTAAATGTTTTATTTATTTCTAGGAGAGAGAGACAGCGTGAGCAGGGGAGGGTCAGAGAGAGAGGGAGTCACAGACTGCAACAAGCTCCAGGCTCTGAGCTGGCAGTCAGCACAGAGCCCGACGCGGGGCTCAAACCCACAAACTGCGAGATCATGACCTAAGCGAAAGTCGGAAAGTCGGACGCTTAACCGACTAAGCCACCCAGGCGCCCCATAAATGGAACATATTAATTTAAAAACACATGTAGTTTAAAGAAAAGAAATAGAATCAATTAGATGTTGTTTAAAAGTACATAGAATGCTTGGAAATGGAGGAAAGGGAAATGAAATACCAAGCACTATGACAAGAAAAGTTCAGTGGAAGATAATATTTGGAAAAAAAAGGATTTAGTCAAAAAATATAAGAGTACAAGAAGTATGTTACATTATGGAAAAAGGAACAATTGAACAAGAAGATATCATTATATAAATATATACCCCTAACAGTGCAAACTCTAAACATTTTCAATAAAAAGTGATAGAACTTCAGAGAAACATATATAAATGAACAATTTAATTGGAGACTTTAACACATCCTTCTAGAAAACATTAAAAAATTAAACTGTTTTATATATACTCTGTGTGTATATGTGTATATACACATATAATTTACCATAGAAACATAAAATTATTTACAAACACACACAGAACACTTAAAATAATAGAAAACATAGTTTCTTATATAGAAGTCTCCATGTACCCCAAAAGATCAGGAAATTGTGAAAACATTAAATCAATAATAATGAAAGAATAACTTAAAATCACAAGTTAGATAATAAAATAACATATTCATAAATAATCCATGTCTTGCAAAAGGAATCAAAAAAATTCACAAGAAATAAATATTTAAAATGAATGATAGTTGTGTGTGGGGATGGGCTAAATGGGTGAAGAACATTAAGGAGGGCACTTACTGAGATGAGCACTTGGTGTTATATGTAAGCTATGAATCACTAATTTCTACTCCTGAAACCATTACTATGCTACATGTTAACTAGTTCAGATTTAAATAAAATTGTCATAGACTCTGGGTCTAGAGTTCTTTCTTGTCTAGTAAGAAAGCGGGATGTAGGGTTAAAATGGGAAAGATGGTTAATGACCAAGCGAAAACAAGAGCCCTGAGTAAGGGTCCTTGCTCTGTATTTATTAGGATCAGAAGGCTTACAAGGGTGATGGATGTGCACAAACAGACATGAATCTGTCAAAGTTAACTCATGGGCATGAGAGAAAGGGGATTTCAAAGATATAAGGTGTTAGGGATTTTGGTCAATATAAAGAAAATCCTGGAACCCAGCAGATGGTTTTTAAGGGCAGACAAGAGGCACCTTATCTGTTTATCTTAGTTAGTCTAGGGGATAAGACAAATAAAGCATGCTACCTCAAGGTCAACAAGGCACCTTTCTTTTGCTAATTAGCTCCACTCTGGGCAACATCACGCCACAGTGATCTATAGCCTTATTTACCTGTGAAAGCAGCTTTCTGCTATAGTACTAAATTGAGAGGCATATCAGCCCTGAATACCTAATCTTGTTAACCTCATATACCTTTGTTCTATATTGGGGCCTCTGCTTGCCCTCTCTATACTGGGGCATTACACACACACACACGCTCTTTCTATACTTATTTACTTAATCTTGTTTACCCAGACTTGGGTGTGAGCATCCTATGGGATTCTAATTCTTTATGCCTTGTTAACCCATCAGTAGAGGCTCATGGAATTCCTAAGCTTACTCCCCACATTTAAAAAATAATAATAATAAAGCTAAGTGAAAATAACAAATAGTCAGAATTTGTGGGTCACACATAAGCAATTATTAGAGAAAATTTTGTACTGTTTATATTCTACAAAAAAAAGATAATTTTTTAATGCTTATTTATTTTTGAGAGAGAGAGAGAGAGAGAGAGAGAAGCTTTTATATAACTACCGAAACCAAACTGCAAGCTTCCTTCCTATATCAGATATATTTCAACCTGTTCTACTCTTACAGACTGGTAGGGCACATGGAAAATGAGTGTGTAGATACCAACATGATAAATGATGAAACACAATAAACACCAACCTGTTGGGTTGTAGGTTCCACTCTAACATTGTCTGTGAACAACACTGAACTTTTAGTCTTACATAGTGACAAGGAATATAAAGGGTTCTCATCATGTGGTCAGGATGATGTGGACTTGGATACCTGGCACCTCCTCTCACAAAGTACTTCATCTTAAATTCTAGATAAATTACAAACTTGGCCTCCTTTGTTCATAAGGTAACACCACATTAATGTACCAGGTGAGACATAAAAAAAATCACTTTGTTATCTTAGCTCCAAGTTCTCTTCAGTGTTGAAGATTTTTTCCCCAAGTTTTGAAACATGATTTGAAGGAGGCAAGATGGTAGAGAAGTAGGGGGCTCCGTACATTTCACTCACCACCATCTCTCAAATGGAGAAGGCCTGAAGCCATAGGAACCCTTACAGAACTCAGATGTTTGGGAGGAAAAGGAGACAGAGTTCGCTGAGAAAACAACCTTATAGCATGAGTGCAAACTGTGGAAGATAAAAACGGTCCAGGACCCAGAGACACAGAGGGAGCCTCCTTTGTGGGGAGCCATGGTGAGTCGAGGGGAAAACAAAGAGCGGGGGAAACTGCTCAAGGAATTGTCCTTGCCCCTGGAGAAGAGAAAAACCTCGACTCAGGACATGGAGGGATCCAGTTTCCAGCTATACAGCTGACTTTGAGCTGGATGCCCCGGTCCCAGGTGATGCCAAGAGAAACTGCTCATCCAGCTCGATCTAGAGGGGAAGCAGCATGCCTGAGGCCGCTCTGCTCCTCTTCTGGCTTGGCATAATCCCCAGTGGGGAGGCGGCTGGCTTGAAACTGCTCAGAGGGACGTGGCCTGCAGGTTTATATTTCTGGAGGTATCAATAAGGCGTGCAGACTAAGATCAGTAAACCAGGCATGGCTTGGGACATAGAGCACAGCCCACCTTGGCTATGCCCACAGCACACGGAGATTGGACCCAAAAGAGTGAGTTACACCATTTGGTTCAGGAAGGGACTGGGGTGCTGCCATTTGTCTCCCCACAACCACCAAAGTGGGACCTCAGGGAGCAGCCCGCAGGATGCAGAGGAGGCTAAGACCTACCTACACAAAACCATGCCCATCCCTGCTGGAGAGCCGCTTTTTTTTTTTTTTCACCAGAACAGGGGACAAGACAAACATGGATGCACTGCCATGATTAATTCTAGATCAATTCTTGCTATTCACATATATTTTCCCTTGTCTCATTTATATCCCTCCCCTCTGATGGACTGGGGACTCTGGTCATTGGTTTGCGTAAACAATCAAATTTAATCCATTCTCTAGATGTATATTCTACACCTCCACTGCTACCTTTCTCTCTCTCTCTCTCTCTCTGGAGTAATCAGACTATATAGTTTCTCTGAGTAACATTAACTTCATTTCTTTCTCCTGGCCTCTTACCATATTCTCCTCTTTCTCTCTTTGAATTAAGCCTCTTAGTCTCTCTGCCTGGTCATTGCCCAATTTCTCTTCCTCCCCTGCATATCCCCCCATCATTTCTCTCTTTGTATATGCTCTTCCATCAGCACTGCATACACCCTGCTCTTTATTTGTAGCTGGGAATTCTGATTTTATGCTATTAGACTGTCCTTTGTCTTTTGGGATTTTTCCTTTCTTCTTTTCTTTTTATTATTATTGGTTTTTCCTCTTTCCTCTTTTTTTATTTTTTTCCTTCTTTTATTCTTTTTCCTTTTTCCCTTTCAGTTTGCATGTTTGCTGGATTTGTCTGTGTGTTTGTGTGCCTTTGTTCCCTGTGTGTTTGTTTGTTTTCATTTCGAGGGCTACCTCAAGAAACAAGTCAAAGTACAGATGGGGTAGAGTTGCAAATACCACTACAAGTAAGAAAATAAAATCACCAAAGTCTCAACAAGAGAGACCAAGAAATACCATTCAAAGAAAACTTTATGAATGGACAGGCCCTGGAGAGTCAAAGAGCCTTCTTTGGTACAGCAGCACTTGCAGGTACAGTGTGTATAACAAGCTTTTAAAACTAACAAGAGACAGAAAGGTAGCCAAAATGACAAAACAGAAGAACTCTCCTCCAAAGAAAATCCAGGAAGAAATGATAGCTGAAGAACTGCTCAAAACAGATATAAGCAACATAACTAAACAAGAATTTGGACCAAACGCTTAAAATTATTCACTGGGCTTGAAAGTCCAGCTTCACTTCGCTCTGATGAAAGACATCAGAGAAACTATTGCTACAAAGACTATGGAGCTTAAAAATAGTTATGATGAATTAAAAAATGCTATAAATGAAGTTCATAATAAAATAGAGGCATCCAATGCACAGACTGAAGAGGTAGGGAGGAGAATAGGTGAATTAGAAGACACAATTATAGAAAAAGAGGAAGCTGAGAAAAAGAGAGATAAACTGATCTAGGAACACTAAAGTACAATCTGAGAGCTGAGTGATACAATCAAACAGAACAATATCCTTATCAGAGGAATCCTAGAAGAGGAAGAGTGAGGGAAAAGTTATGAAGGAGTCCTGGAACAAATTATAGCAGAGAACTTCCTCAATCTGGGGAAGGAAACAGACATTCAAATCAAAGAGGCACAGAGAACTCCCCTCAGAAGTAACTTGAATCGACCTTCTGCATGACATAGCACAGTGAAACTGGCAAAATATAAGGACAAAGAGAGAATTCTGAAAGCAGCTAGGGATAAAAGGGCTCTAATATACAAAGAGAAACCTATCAGAGTGGTGACAGACCTATTTACTGAAACTTGGCAGGCCAGAAAGGAATGTCAGGAAATCTTCAATGTGACGAACAGAAAAAATATGCAGCCAAGAAACCTCTATCCAGTAAGCCTGTGATTCAGAATAGAAGGAGAGATAAGACTTCCCCACTAAATGAAAATTGAAAGAATTTATCACCACTAAACCAGCCCTACAATAAATTCTGAGGGGGACTCTATGAGGGAAATATTGCAAAGAACACAAGGTACCAGAGACACCAACACAATCATGAATCCTACAAAGAACTCTAAACAACATAACAACAATGACTCTAAACCTATATTTTTCAATAACAAAACTGAATATAAATGGAGTAAATGCTCCAATCAAAAGACATAGGTTATCAGAAAGGATAAAAAAATAAACTCTATCTATCTACTGTCTACAAGAAATTCATTTTAGACCTGAGAACACCTTCAGGTTGAAAGAAAGGGAGGCACCCAAATACATAAACTATTAATCACAAACAGAAACGATCTTATGGATAAGAAGGTGCTAATAGCAGGGGACTTTAATATTCCACTTACATCAATGGATAGATCAACCAGACAGAAAATCACGAAAGAAATAGTGGACTCGAATGACACATTGGACCAGATGGATCTGACAGATATATTTAGAAGTCTACATCCTGAGGCCATGGAATACACATTCGTCTCAAGTGCACATGGCACATTCTCCAAGATAGATCACATACTGTGACATAAAGCAGCCCTCAATAAATATAAAAGAATTGAGATCATCCCATACACACTCTCAGATCACAATACTATGAAATTTGAAATCAATCACAGGAAGAAGTCTGGAACACCTCTAAATACATGGAAGTAAAGAGCACCCTACTAAAGAATGAATGGGCCAATCAGACAATTAGAGGAGACATTTAAAAATATATGGAAACAAATGAGAATGAAAACATAACAATCCAAACTCTATGGGATGCAGCAAAGGCAGTCATAAGGGGAAAGCACTTTGCACTCCCGGCCTATTACAAGAAATTAGAAAACTTGCAAGTACAAAATCTAACAACACACGTAAAGGAACTAGGAGAACAACAGGAGCACCCCAAAACCAGTAGAAGAAGAGAAGTAATAAAAATCATGGCAGAAATAAACAATATAGGATCCAAAAAAACCAGCTGAAGACATCAATGAAACCAAGAGTTGATTTTTTAAAAAAATATACAAATTTGACAAACTCTAGCCATGCTTCTCAAAAAGAAAATAGAGAGCCCCCAAATAGACAAAATAACAAATGAAAATGGATCTATTACAACCTCAGAAATTCACAGAAATATCAGGTAATACTATGAAAACTTATATGCCAACAAACTGAACAACATAGAAGAAATGGACAAATTCCCAAACAGATACTCACTACCACAATTCACACGGGAAGAGATAGAAAATCTGAAAAGACCCATAACTAGTGAAGAAATCGAATCAGTTATCAAAAATCTCCCAATGAATAAGACCTCTGGACCAGATGGCTTCCCTGGGGAATTCCAGCAGACATTTAAACCAAAGTTAAAACCTTTCTTCTCAAGCTATTAAAAAAAAAAAAAAGGAAGTGAAACTTCCAGACTCATTCTATGAAACCAGCATTACTTTGATTCCAAGCCAGACAGAGACCCAGCAAAAAAAGAGAACTATAGGCCAATATCCTTGATGAATACAGATGCAAATATCCTCAACAAATACTTGCAAATTGAATCCAACAGCACATAAAAAAAATTATCCACCATGATCAAGTGGGATTCATTCCTGGGTTACAGCACTGGTTCAATATTCACAAATCAATCAATGTGATATATCACATTAACAAAAGAAAAGATAAAAACCATATGATCCTGTCGATTGATGCAAAAAAAAAAAAACATTTGAAAAAATATAACATCCCTTCTTAATAAAGACCCTCGAGAAAGTCAGGATAGAAAGAACTTTCTTAAACATTATAAACGCATCTATGAGAAGCCCTCAGCTAACATCATCCTCAACATGGAAAAAAGGAGAGCTTTCCCCCTGAAATCAGGAACACGACAGGGATGTCCACTCTCACCACTGTTGTTTCACATAGTGCTGGAAGTCCTAGCATCAACCATCAGACAACAAAAGGAAATCAAAAGCATGAGAATTGGCAAGGAAGAAGTCAAACTTTCACTTTTCACAGACGGCATGACACTCTACATAGAAAACCCGACAGACTCCACCAGAAGCCTACTAGAACTGATCCATGAATTCAGCAAAGTTGCAGGGTACAAAATCAACGTGCAGAAATCGGTTGCATTTTATATACCAACAATGAAGCAACAGAAAGAGAAATCAAGAAACTGATCCCATTCCCAATTGCACAAAAAAACATAAAATACCTAGTAATAAACCTAACCAAAGATAAAGGATATCTGTCTGATGAAAACGATAGAAAGCTTATGAAGGAAACTGAAGAAGACACAAAGAAATGGAAAAACTAGAACTATCCTAAAATTTGTATGGAACCATCAAGATTTGTATGGGACCTCATCAAGATTAAAGTTTCTGCACGGCAAAGGAAACAATCCATAAAACTAATAGGCAACTGATAGAATGGGGAAACATAGTTGCAAATGACATATCAGATAAAGGGCTAGTATTCAAAATCTATAAGGAACTCACCAAACTCCACACCCAAGAAACAAATAATCCAGTGAAGAAATGGGCAGAAGACATGAACAGACACTTCTCCAAAGAGGACATCCAGTTGGTCAATAGACATGAAATAATGCTCAGGATCTCTCATCATCAGGGAAATACAAATCAAAACCTCGCTGAGATACCCCTTCATGCCGATTAGAGTGGCTAAAATGAACAAATCAGGAGACTATGGTGGTGACGATAAGGAGAAACTGGTACCTTCCTACACTGTTGGGGGGAATGTAAACTGATGCAGCCCCTCTGAAAAAACAGAGTGGAGGTTCCTCAAAAAATTAACACTAGAACTCCTCTATGACCCAACAATAGCACTGCTAGGAATTTACCCAAGTGATACAGGAGTGCTGATGCATAGGGGCACATGTAGCCCAATGTTCATAGCAGCAGTCTCAATAATAGCCAAAACATGGAAAAAGCCTAAATGTCCATCAGCTGACGAATGGATCAGGAAGACGTGGTTTATCTATACAATGGAATACTACATGATAATGAGAAAGAATGAAATCTGGCCATGTGTAGCAACATGGATGGAACTTGAGCAAAATAAGTCAGGCAGAGGAGAGATACCATATATTTGTACGTATATGTGGATTAGGAGGAACTTAACGGAGGACCATGGGGGAGAAGAAGGGGAAAATAGTTGAACGAGAGAAGCAAACCATGTGAGACTCTTGAATGCTGAGAACGACCTGAGGGCTGATGGGGGTGGGGAAGAGGGGAAGGAGAGTAATGTGCATGGAGGAGGGCACTTGTTGGTATGAGCACTGGGTGTTATATAGAAACCAACTTGACAATAAAGTATTTAAAAAAAAACAACCCTTATGATGTGAAAAGTATAGTCCAAAACATTTCCATGTTAATGTTAATAAAACAAGAGTACAATGTCATAAATTGGAAACACTCCTGTTGGCAGTTAATACTTTAGCCTCTGTTGTACTTCAAAATCATTTTGCCCCTAATATGCTGACTGTCCAACAAGTAGAAGTTTGCACAATCATTGCTGAAAAATATGGCTCCTATGTAAATCAGATGAGACAAATAGTATCTGATTTACACCTAGTAAAGGAGGTCAATCGTGTCAGATAAATAACACTCATAATTTTTATTGGACTACCCTATTACCAGGATTGGGAGACGGCTTTTAATGGATATAGGGAATTGTGGTTAGATTTCTTCTTTCTGTTTATTTAGCATTGTTCTAAATGATGTTTCCAGTTATCTTACCACTCACCTATTAAACTGAATTATCTTTACAACCACCAACTCAACTTGTAATATGTGGAGTATCCTGTAATGTCTCATACAAGGGAAAATGGATGTGATCAGGATATGCCACTCCAAAGTATGACACAATGGCATAAAGATTATTTTAAGCTGGAGATACGTGAAAAAAAGCAGGTATAGGAAAATATATCTTTCCTCCTGCTATCTGCAGGCATAAATTACCTTTATTAAGGTGTTTTTTTTTTTTTTTGTTATGCACCGAAAAGGAGAGAAAAACAACCTTTATCACCAGAAGTGAAGATGGCACTGAGATGAGTTCTGACGAACAAAACTTAAGTAAATAACCCTTGTCTTACATTAATTCCTCCATATATTTACCTTCCCAAAATCTGCTTCCCCTAGAAGCCCAAATTCGTTTTCATTTGCCCTACCAGTTTTTCACAATTTATCACTCTTTAAGATGGTGTATAAGACTCCTTTCCCCACTCCCATAGTTTAACCGCTGTTTTGAGTCATCTTTTTTCTTTGAAAGGCATCCATGCATGTAAAAAATAAAAGAAAATATTAACATGAAATAAAATACATACACATTTTCTTTTATTAATCTTACCTTTGTCAGTCTAATTTATAGGCCCCAGGCAAGGACACACAAAAATTCTTTTCTCCTCTACAATAAATAATGTAAAAAATAAAATACAAATGTAAAACATATTAATGGGTAGAGAATATAAAAGGAAACAAATAATACTTTGATTCTAAAATAGTTTTTTAAAAGTATGGACTCTTTTCTTCTTTAATATGTACTGTTGATCCTTGAAGAACAAGTTGATTTGAACTGCAGTGGTCCGCTTGTACATAGATTTACTTTTTTTGATACAGTACAAGACTGTAAATGTGTTTTCTCTTCCTTATGATTTTAATAACATTTTTAGCTTACTTTATAATAAGAATACATTATGTAATACCTATAACAAAAATTATGTAGTAATCCACTATTTATCTTATCAGTAGGCTTCTAGTCAACTGTAGATTATTGGTAAAGATTTTGGAAGGCAAAAATTGTATGTGGAATTTTGGCTGCACCTGGTGCTGGTGCCCCTAACCCCCATGTTGTTTAAGAGTCAACTGTGTTACATTTCCAGGGATTTCAATATTACTAGATCATGGGTCCACAAACTATAATCCAAGGACCTAATTAAGCCCTTCAACTGTTTATGTAATTAAAATTTATTGGAATAGAGCCATACTCACCTCTTTATCTATGATGCTTTTGAGTTTACATAGCTGAGTAGTTGCTATAAAGGCTCAAATATTATCTGGCTTTTTACAGAAAATGTTTCCCAGTCTGTATTAGATCTTCAAGATCCCTGAAGAAGGAAATGTATTGAATGGAAAGCTTATACAATCTCTATAATAGTAGTTGTTTGTCCTCCTTCTACTCACACACAAGACAATTACTGATTCAAATATACCTTCTTTTCTCATTTTGGCCTTAATTAGATTGCTTGTTTTTAACTATCTCCTCTAAGCCAAACACCAAAATTTTCATAATCATGTTGGCTTTAATGATGCATATTTTAATACCTTCCATGTTTGTTGGAAAATTGTTCTGAGGTGCCATGCTTATCTTTTAACAAATATTCTGTAAAAAATTTTGTGTGCCAAAGTGCTCCTCAAAAAAATGTACTAATTTGGCTTCTAGGAGTCCTAACCTCTTTGGCAAAATTATAAGAACCCTGTCAACCTATTTATCTTCAGTTTCTAGCATTTTCATGTACAATTTATATAATAAGCATTCAAAATTATTTGCAGTTTTTGCTGTCACAACAAATATTTTATACTGTTCTACTCTTTTCTCTGCCTAGAAAATATTCTCCTTTCCACTTACCTTATCAAATTGCTACTCATCACTCAGAACACAACCTTACATTCTACTCCATGAAGCTCCCTTTGACCAGGCCTCCATTTCCCACAAATCGGAGTTGGATTGTATCTCTCTGTGATGTATCCATATTTCAGAGCACTAATATGTACATATTTAAATACTAATGATGTTTATTATTTAGTATAATGCACCACATAGTACTCTAAAGATGTATACATAATAACTTCATAAATCTACACCAAACAGGTCCATTTTTTTAAGATAAGAAAACTTTACCACAAGCAGCTTACATAACTTTTCTAAGATAAGAGAACTAGTTAGTAGCAGAGTTCCAGTTGGACCCAAGGTGCCTTAGTCAGAGTCCATGATTTCTTTTTTTAAAAAAAATAAGTTTTTAATTTAAATATCAGTTAGTTATATTAGTTTCAGGTGTATGATACAGTGTTTCAACAATTCTTCTATCCATTTTTAATTGGATTATGTGTTTTTTGGGTGTTGAGTTTGATATATCCTTTGCAAATAACTTCTCCCATTCTATGGGTTGCCTTTAAAGTTTTTTTGTTTGTTTCATTCACTGCAAAAAAATCTTTTAATTTCGATGTAGTCCCAGTAGTTTATTTTTACTTTTGTTGCCCTTAGTTCAGGGGACTTATCTAGAAAAAAAGTTCCTATGGCTGATGTCACAGAAGCTACTGCCTATTCTCTCTTCTTGGATTTTAATGGTTTACTGTCTCATATTTAGGTCTTTCATCCATTTTGAGTTTATTTTTGTTTATGGTGTAAGAAAGTGGTCCAGTTTCATGCTTTTACATGTTGTCCAGTTTTTCCAACACCATTTGTTGAAAAGAGTGTCCTTTTTCCAATGGTTATTCTTTCCTGCTTTGCCAGAGATTAATTGATCATATATTGTGGTTTCATTTCTGGGTTGTCTATTCTGTTCTATTGACCTATGCATCTATTTTTTTGTAAGTACAATACTATTTTGATTACTATAACTTTGTAATATCACTCGAAATCGAGAATTGTGATACTTCCAGCTTTGCTTTGCTTTTCCAAAATTGTGTTGGCTATTCAAGATTTTTTTTGGTTCCATAAAAATTTTAGTATTAATTTGTTCTAGTTCTATGAAAAATGCTCTTGGTATTTTGATTGGGATTGCATGAAATCTGTACATTGCTTTGGGTAGTATAAACATTTTAACAACAGTTGTTTTTCAATACATGAGCATGGAATATCTTCCCATTTCCTTGTGCATCTTCAATTCTTTTCATCAATGTTTTATAGATTTCAGGGTACAAGTCTTTCACCTCTTTGGTTAGGTTTATTCTTAGATATTGTTTTTGGTATAATTGTAAATGGTATTTTCTTCTTTAAATTTTTTAATGTTTCATTTATTTCTGAAAGAGAGAGAGAGATTGAGCAGGGGAGGGTCAGAGAGAGAGGGAGATACAGAATTAGAAACAGTCTCCAGGCACTGAGCTAGCTGTCAGCACAGAGCCTGACACGGGGCTCGAAGCCACGAACTGTGAGATCATGACCTAAGCCGAAGTCAGACGCTCAACCGATTGAGCCACCCAGGCGCTCCGTAAACGGTGTTTTCTTAATTTCACTTTGTGCCATTTAATTATTAATGTATAAGAATGCAAGAGCCTTCTGAACATTGGTTTTATATCCTGCAACTTTACTGAATGCATTTATCAGTTCTAGTAGTTCTTTGGGGGGAGATTTTAGGGACTTCAACATATATTCTCTTCTCATTTGCAAATAGTGAAAGTGTTACTTCTTTCTTGCCAATTGGGATGGTTTATTTCTTTTTGTTATCTAATTTCTGTGTCTAAGATGTCCAGTACTATGTTGAATAAAACTGGGGAAATTGCACATCGTTGTCTTTTTCCTGACCTTAAGGATAAAGGTTTCAGATTTTTCCCATTGAGTGTGTTGTTCATTATGGGTTTTTCAAAACTGGCCCTTATCTATGTTGAGGTGTTTCCCTCTAAAATGACTATTGAAATGATCATATGGTCCTTATCATTTTTCTTATTGATGTGATTTATCACGTTGATTAATTTGTGAATATTGAATCACACTTGCAACTCAGGAATATATCCCACTTGATCATAGTGAATGATTTTTTTTTTAATTTTGTTTCCAAAAATTTTATTCTTTCTAAGAAAACAACATGAATCTAACTTTCGAGTGCTATTAGGTCTTTTTTTTTTTTTTTTTTTAGCTATTTATAATGATGAAACACTTTTTATTTTTTTTATTTTTTATTTTTTATTTATTTATTTTTTTTACAAATAGTTTATTGTCAAATTAGTTTCCACATAACACCCAGTGCTCATCCCCACAAGTGTCCTCCTCCATGCCCACCCCTCCTCCCCCCCACATACACCAGTCCTCAGTTTTTGTCAGCATTCAAGAGTCTCTCATGGTTTGCCTCTCTCCCTTTCCCCCACCATTTCCGCCCTCCTTCTCCCCCTTGGTCCTCTGTTAAGTTCCTCCTAATCCTCCTATATGTGCAAACATATGATATTTGTCCTTCTCTGCCTGACTTATTTCGCTCAGCATAACACCCTCAATGTCCATCCATGTTGCTACACAAGGCCAGATTTCATTGTTTCTCATTGCCATGTAGTATTCCATGGTATAGATAAACCACATCTTCTTGATCCATTCATCTGTTGATGGACACTTAGGCTCTTTCCATGTTTTAGCTATTGTGGAGAGTGCTGCTATGAACATTGGGGTACATGTGCTCCTATGCATCAGCATTTCTGTATCCCTTGGGTAAATTCCTAGCAGTGCTATTGCTGGGTCATAGGGGAGTTCTATTGTTAGTTTCCTGAGGAACCTTCACACTGTTTTCCAGAGGGGCTGTACCAGTTTACATTCCCACCAACAGCGTAGGAGGGTGCCCGTTTCTCCACATCGTCGCCAGCATCTAGAGTTCTCTGATTGGCTCATTTTAGCCACTCTGACTGGCGTGAGGTGGTATCTCAGTGTGGTTTTGATTTGTATTTCCCTGATGAGGAGCGATGCTGAGCATCGTTTCATGTGTCTGTTGGCCATCTGGATGTCCTCTTTGGAGAAGTGTCTGTTCATATCTTCTGCCCATTTCTTCACTGGGTTGTTTGTTTTTCGGGCGTGTAGTTTGGTGAGTTCCTTATAGATTCTGGATATTAACCCTTTATCTGATATGTCATTTGCAACTATCTTTTCCCATTGCGTTGGTTGCCTATTAATTTTCTGGGTTGTTTCCTTGGCTGTGCAGAAGCTTTTAATCTTGATGAGGTCCCATCAGTTTATTTTTGCTCTTGATTCCCTTGCTTTTGGGGATGTGTCAAGTGAATGATTTTTTAAATGTATTGTTGGATTCAGTTTCCTAGTATTTTGTTGAGGACTTTTGCATCCATGTTCATTAGAGATATTAGCCTGCAGTTTTCTTTTTGTGTGTGTGCTGCCTTTATCTGGTTTTGTTCAGAATGCTATTGGCCTTGTATAATGAATTTGGAAGTTTACTTTCCTTAAAACCTTTTGGAATAGTTTTAGAAAAATAGGTATTAACTCTTTTTTAAATGTTTCACAGAATTTGCCTGTGAGGCTGTCTGGTCCTAGACTTCTTTGTTGGGAGTTTTATGATTACTGATTCAATTGCCCTGCCAGCAATCAGTCTGTTCAAATATTCTACTTCTTACTTCAAATTAGGGTAGGTCATGTTTCTAGGAATTTGTCCATTTCTTCTAGGTTGTCTAATTTTTTGGCATATGGTTTTTCATAATATTCTGTTACAACTTATATTTCTCTGATGTTGACTGTTACATCTCTTCTTTCATTTGTGATTTTGTTTAAGTCCTTTATACTTTTTTATGAGTCTTGCTAGAGTTTTATCAATTTTATTGATCTTTTTAAATAACTATCTGCTGGTTTTATTAATTTGTTCTATTGTATTTTCAAGTTTCCATATCATTTATTTCTGCTCTAACCTTTTTATTTTCTTCCTTCTGCTGGCTTTGTGTTTTGTTTTTGTTTTTTAAGCTCATTTAGGTGTAAAGTTAGGTTGTTCATTTGAGATATTTCATGCCCTTTGAAGTAGGCCTGTATTTCTATAAATTTCTCTCTTTGAACAACTTTTGTTGCATCCCACAGGTTTCAGACTGTTTTCCTTTCATTTTCATTTGTTTCCATGTAGTTTTTTATTTTTTCTTAATTCCTTGGTTCACATGTTCATTGTTTAGTATCATGTTATTTAACCCCCAGGTATTTGTGGTATTTCCATATTTTTTTCCTGGTTTTCAATTTCTAGTGCCATAGTGTTATAGTCAGAAAAGATACATGGTATGATTTCAAAATTTTTGAAGTTGTTGAGTTTTGTTTTGTGGCCTAATATGTGACCTATGCTGGAGAATGTTCTTTGTGCACTTGGAAAGAATATGGATTCTGTTCTGTTAGGAAGGAATGATTAGAATGTATTGGATAAATCCATGCATTCCAGTTTGTCTTTCAAAGCTACTGTGTCCTTTATTTTCTGTTTAGATGATTTATCGATGTAAGTTGGTGTTAAAATCCCCTTATATTATTATATTAGTATTAATTAGTTCCTTTATGTTTGTTATTAACTATTTTACGTATTTAAGTGCTACCATATTGGTTGCATAAATATTTACAGTTGTGGTATCTTCTTGTTGCATTGTCCCATTTAGTGTTATATAGTGTCCTTTTTTTTGTCTCTTGATACACTCCTTGTTTTAAAATCTAGTTGTTCCAATATAAGTATTGCCACCGTGGCCTTTTTTTTTTTTGACATCTATTAGCATGATATATGTTTCTGCATCTTCTCACTTTCAATTTCTAGGTGTCTTTTGGTCTTGTAGGCATATACATGGGACTTGCTTTTTATCCATTCTGTTACCCTATGTTTGTTTTATTGGGGAATTTAGGCCATTTACATTTAAAATAATCATTGATATGTATTTATTGCCATTTTGTTACTTTTTGTGGTATTTTTATACCTTTTTTTGATCCTTTCTTCTCCTCTTTTTCATGGTTTGCTGGTTTTCTTTAGCTATATACTTGGATTTCTTTTTATTTATTATTTCCATACCTATTACTGTTTTTTTACTTGGCTTTACCATTTGGTTGCCTATAACATCTTCCCATATAGCAATTGATGGTTGCTTAAATTCAAAGCCATTTTTACTCCTGTCTCCTAATGTTTTAGGTATATCTTGTTATACTGCTCATTCTTTTATTTTGTAAATTTATTGACTGTTCTTTTACAGATATACTTATTTTTACTCCTTTCGTGTTTCCTTCTTTTCATATTCTCACTTATATTCTTTTCTTTCCACTTAAATATTTATTACAGAGCTATTTTAGTGTTAATGAACTGTTTTATATTTTGATTGTCAGAGAAACTCTCTTTCTCTCCTTTTATTATGAATGATAACCTTTCTGGATAGAGCATTCATGGCTTTAGGTTTTTCCTTTTAAACACTTTGAATCTTTTATACTCCTTCCTTCTGACTTGTAAAGTTTCAGCTGAAAAATCTGCTGATTCCCTTATGGACTTTCCCTTGTATGAAATTGTTTGCTTTTCTCTTGATGCATTTATTATTTTTTTCCCTATAACTACTTTTCACCATTTAAGTTCATATGTGTCTTGGAGTGGACCTCCTTGGATTGATTTTGTTGGGGGATCTATGTATCTTCTGGATCTAAAGATCTGTTCCCTTGCCCAGATTAGGGAAATTTTCAGCTATTACCTTTTCAAATAAATGTTTTCTAGGGTGCTTCGCTGGCTCAGTCAGTAGAGCATAAAACTTTTGATCCCAAAGTCATGAGTTTAAGCCTCACGTTGGGCATCGAGCCTACTTAAGAAAATATTCTACTCCCTTTTCTCTCTCTTTCCCTTCTGGGATTGCTATAATGGGAATGTTATTACACTTGATAGATTCACTAGGTTCCCTGTTTCTATTCTCAATTTCCATAATTATTTTTTTCTCTCATTTTTTTTCAGCTTGATTACTTTCCATTATTCTATCTTCTTGTTCATTAATTCATTCCTCTGTTTTTTCCAGTCTGCTATTTATTCCATCAAGTTTTAGTTTCATTTGTTTTGTTCTTCATCTATGATTTTTAAAAATAGTTTCTGTCTTTTTTTTAAGGGTTCACTTATGTCCTCCACTCTTTCTCAAATAAAACCTTTATGATCATCACTTTACATTCTCTATCAAGCATATTACTAATCTCCATTTCACTTAGGTCTCTTGTTGGTTTGGTGCTACTCTTTCATTTGTGACAAATTTCTCTGTCTCCTCATTTTGTCTAGCTCTCTGTATCTGTTTTTGTGTGTTACAAAAGTCTGCTACATCTCTTGCTCTTGAAAGTAGTGGGAAGATCATGCACTTTTAACTAACTGGCACTGGCCCTCCTCCAGAAGGGATGAGTAATGAAGAAGAGAGAGCTGAACCATCTGGGTCCACCCCACAAAGCGTATGTGGGCAGGGTGTGCAGTTTTAATAAGATGTGTCTGTCCTCCACAGGAGACCTGGATATCTCTTCTTGGAGAGAGGATCTGCTGCACTGGGACTGTGGCAGGTCTGGTTGGAGGGCGCAAGTGTGGTGTAAGAAAATTATATAGTGAGTGCTGGCATCATGCTCTTTCCCAGAAGTGACTGTGTGATTATGATGAGTGGTTGAAGAGGAAAATGGCACCTGCCAGCTCTTTTGTTCCTGGAGAAGTCACTCAGGAACTCTAAGATTAGTAACTAACTCTCCCACTCATATGCCCCAGAAGCCTTTCAAAGTCCTGCTTCCAAGCTATACATATGTGGGCTATTTGCTGTGCTATTTTTTTTTAAGAGCAGGGGCTAAGCTTCCTATCACCCTGCAAGCTTTCTCAGAGCCAAGTCCATGATATTTAAAGTTCCAGTCTTTAAGTCCCACTGGTTGCTAGCACCCACAAAATTCGACCCCTCTTATTTTCAAAGCCAAATTCTATGGGGATTTCTCTTCCCCATGTAGGCTTCCTGGTGCGGTAGTCTATTTCTTACCTCTCTCCATGCCCACAACTCCCTCTTTCTGGTGGTCAGACACATAAGGTTTAGGTTTCCATTGAGTCCTTACCCTTTCTACCGTCTTTAGCATGGCCTTTTCTCTCCATTTATTTGTGGTGTCTGTTCAACCAATCTTTGGGTCCTTTTCTGTTTTTTTTTTGCTTTGATGTGAGTGTTATCTAGTTGTATCCCTGGGAAGAAGTAAATTTTGAGGCCTCCTACTCTGCCATCTTCCATGGAAGTCAGGAACCATTTTTATATATCAGATATTTTACATTGTATCACAACTGTATTTTAAAACATAAACTGAGGAGTGCCTGGGTGGCTCAGTCAGTTAAGTATCTGACTTTAGCTCATTTCATGACCTTGTGGTCTGTGAGTTTGAGCCCCATGTTGGGCTCTATGTTGACATCTCAGAGCCTGGAGTGTTCTTTGGATACTTTGTCTCCCTTTCTCTTTGCCCCTCCCCTGCTTGCACTCTGTCTCTCTCTTTCAAAAATAAATAAACATTTAAAAAAATATAAACAAATACAGTGAAATATCTATTTAAGAGTAAAAACCTGTCATGCTAAGATGTAAAATGCTTTCAATAACACTCCCTTTTTACTAAACAAGTAATAATGGTTTTTAGCAATAATTTGTTTATGACAACATGATTCTTCTTAGACACTCTTTGGCATTCCTCAAAGACACTCTTTGGCATTCCATCAACTCTACTTAGAATGTATTTGAGGAGCACCTGGGCAGCTCAGTCGGTTAAGCATACAACTTCGGCTCAGGTCATGATCTCACAGTTCGTGGATTCAAGCCCCGCATCAGCTTCTGTGCTGGCAGCTCAGAGCCTGGAGCCTGCTTCAGATTATGTGTCTCCCTCTCTCTCTGCCCCTCCACTGCTCATGCTCTGTTTCTGTCTCAAAAATAAATAAACTATTTAAAAAATTAGAATGTAATTTGAGATTTTCACACATATTTTAAATGTTTAAAATATTTTATCATAATTGAGAAACATTAATATATTATTTTATATATGCAATGACAAAAATGTATTATATAGATATATACATTCTATGTGTTCAAAAATTTTAGTACAAAAATAACTCTATACATTTCATTAGATAATGTTAACCAAGGATAAATTCTGCAGAATATTTATTTAGTGTTTTTGAAATCTTCAGATTCTTACAGGAATGTGATATAATTGTATTTCACTTCCTCTTTTCACTGTGACTGCTTTCAAAGTCTTATCTTTATCTTTGGACTTCTATAGTTTCATTATACTAATTTTAGAAATGATTTTATTTCTATATTTTATGTGTACATTTCTTATTTCTTGTTTCTGAGAATTCATGAATTAACAAAAATTTATTTTTTAATGTTTTTTATTTATTTCTGAGAGAGAGACAGCATGAGCAGGGGAAGGCCAGAGAGAGAGGGAGACGCAGATTAGGAAACAGGCTCCAAGCTCTGAGCTGGCTGTCAGCACAAAGCCTGATGCGGGGCGTGAACCCATGAACCGTGAGATCCTGACCTGAGCCGAAGTCGGACGCTTAACCGACTGAGCCACCCAGGCGCCCCTAACAAAAATGTATTAACATTTATTACATACTGAATTCTTGTCAGGCAAAATTCTACATGCTGACAATATAGTAATAAACACAACATACAAAATGCACTGCTCTTTTGGAGTTTCACTTCTTCATGTTCTTGCTCATTTCTGAAAAATTCTCAATAATAATATTTCAAATATTGGCTCTCACCCATTCTCTCAGAGCTATCTTTTTGAGTCTCTGATTTAGACCTCCTCATTCTGTCATCAACACATTATCTCTTCTTTTATATTTCCCAGGTCTAGGACACTCGTATTGCAGTCTACGTCTTCAGATGTATTTTACAATTTATCAATATTTTATTAAAATGTGTTCAATCCATTTTAAACAGACTCTTTGAGTTTGATGTTTTGTTTTTAATAAAATAAATGTTATTGTATTAATATGTTATTGAATTAAAATTTAGATACAAGACTGCTTAGCTATTAATTGTTCATTTGGATAAACATTGATAACTGATTACACCTGTGCAATCCTCGTTCAAGGTAAATTTCAAAACATCCGCAGGCCTCAGAGAGCTTCTTTAAACTTTTTCCTCATTACCATAGATCCCTGAGAGGTTTCACCAAGGATTAGTCTTATCTGGTTCTGTATTTTACATAAATAAAATAATATAGTATATTTTAGGGGAAGGGTAGTTTGGGAAAGGTGAGTGTACTTTCAATGTGAGTCAGATAGAAATAATTTGTGACTTGAATAAAGAATATGGTAAATAAAAATGTCTACAGATAATTTTTCACTCCTTCCATCATAAGATGAGGCTAGGATACCTCCATTTCAATATAATATGGCCCTGAAATGCACTTGGCAAATACACTGCAATAGAAAAAGAATGACATATGTTCACAGATCAAATTGATGTAGTTTGTCTGGGTCCAAGAATTCAGAGGGGGTCCTATGGGACAAGCCAAGAGAGTTATTGGCTTCATGCAGCATAAAAATCAAATACGAGCCAAGAAGTGAAAGCAGACTTTAATGAAGATATAGTTAGAGCATCTGGGAGATTTGGCAAGGAAAAAGAGAATGAGTATCTTTTTTGATTGATGTCTGGGGATTTTATTGAATATGGTGGTCTGGAATAGATGTCTCCTAAGGCATCGAGGAACTGATCAAAATAAGGACAAGTTCTCAAGTGTCTTTCATAAGTCACATATGCCCTGGAGCCAGGGATCTTCAATCAAGACCTCTGGAGTCAGTGGTCATGGAAAATGTACATGATGACCTTGCCTGGTCACTCCTTAGTTTTTATTTACCGTGCTGGAAGACATCAAATAATCATTAATTCCTTGGTCTTTATAAGGAAAACATATATTAACATACCTTAATATAAGGCAGAGGTGCAGATCCAGGCAAGAATAGTGGCAGCAATAAAGCAGTTCTTTCATGGGTTCCTTCAGTTTCCTTATTTCAAGATGGTAAGGAGTTAAGTTGGCTTTTTGATGTATCAGCATAGCTAAGATAAACTGAAGTCCCAATATTCCCTGTTATAGTCTGATTTCATCTGGGGAAAACTACAAGGGATATTATTTTCTAAGGTTTCAAGGAATGAAGGGAGGGCAGTGGCTATTTATTTGCATTCACGCAGCTATTCCCAGTTATTTTATTAAACATTAATCTAGGTGTTGTCATGAAGGAATTTTTCAGATATTATTCAAATCCTTAATCTGTTAGCTTAAATTAATCAAAAGGGAAACTATCTAGGGTATTGACTTTATCAGTTGGCATTTTTTTAAAAAATGTGGTGGTAGGCATGTAATGTGAGAAAAATTCCATACATTGAATCTGTAATTCTTTTATCTTCCCCTTGGACCTTGCTTTCTGACTGCCAGCTATGGGCAAAAAGCTTCAGTGCATGTTAATGGACTTTCATCCTGAGAATGATCTTCCCTTTTTGACTGCTTATGCACTGGATTATAGACTTGCTTAGCCATTTTCCACAATTGCTTGATATTCCCTGTAACAAATACACATATATGTTTATATAACTTCCTATCAGTTTTGCTTCACTGGGTGGAATTTGACTTATACAGAATTTAGTCATTAATAGATAGCTAATTAATATTTTTATTTCTATG